>WNWK01034099.1:0-20660 GCA_009830355.1 Cherax destructor | reverse complement strand
TATGGACACGCTTGCTCTTCATGGTACTCTGCCTTGAAAAAAAAACTGAAAGATAAACTCCCTCACACAGAACAAATGGTAAGATTCATCCTGGACCTGGGTCCAAGAGAGCATGTAGGGCAGGATGAATTACAACAATTGGATATACTGAATATTGAAGACAGAGTAAAACAACTTAAGTTGAATCAAGTTTATAAAATTGCTCACAAACAGTGTCCAGAATATCTTGCTGCCAATTTTGTCAAGGCTGGGAACCAAAGCAGTCATAGTACTAGGGGGAGAGAGCACAACTTTGTAGTAGCCACAGTCAGTGGCCAGGCTTCAAACACCTTTTATTGTACAGCAATAAAGGAATGGAACAGACTGCCTGCACATGTCAAAGCCAGTCATAGCATCAGCCAGTTCAAGAAGAGAACCAAAGGGTACCTAATGAATGTAGCGACAGAAAGGGAGGAGAATGATTTTTAATTTTTTTTTTAGCTAACATACATGTATATGTAAATAACTCTTTTTACCTTATTCCTAGTATATATTCTTTATAGTATAATAACATATATCTCCTACAGTGTATAATATTAAGGTATTAAATGGACCCCAATAGAAATAAGTCACTCTCTCTGACTTTTTTGGGTTATCCTAGGTTCTATACACATATGCTGCTATGTATGATAATCTATGTAACTGCATTTGTGTATACCTGAATAAACTTACTTACTTATTCCTGTCATTGCCATATATCTAACGAAATATATAACGAAATATATTTATTATATGTCGAGTTTGGCATTATCTGGAGTATACCTGGAGAGGGTTCTGGGTGTCAACGCCCCCGCGGCCCGGTCTGTGACCAGGCCTCATGGTGGATCAGGGCCTGATCAACTAGGCTGTTACTGTTGGCCACACGCAAGCCGACGTACGAACCACAGCCCGGTTGGTCGGGTACTGACTTTAGGTGCTTGTCCAGTGCCTGCTTGAAGACAGCCAGGGGTCTATTGGTAATCCCCCTTATGTATGTTGGGAGGCAGTTGAACAGTCTTGGGCCCCTAACACTTACTGTGTTGTCTCTTATGAAAAACAGAAGATAATAATACACATGCAATAATAAAACATCATCAGTTTCATAAAGAATATAAACCAGCACAACACAGCACACAGCAGCACAACACAGCACACAGCAGCATAACAATTGACCAGAAATATTTCACACTATTCTAATCTTCCTCCCAGTTTCCTTTTATATTACATTTTATAGCAGAAAACCAAACCAGCTTACACCACACCTGTAAAACAGTGTTGGACCAAAGACACAACTGTGTCAGCTGTTCAGTGTCTACTGCACTAAACAGCAGAATTACAGGAATCAAACAGGAATGGCCAGTGGTCTCACGTGCGCACACCCAAACACACACACGATGCCATGAACCAACTGCCTCAACAAGCAAGATTCATGTGATATCACTTCCGCAGTTTGACTGTCGCTGCAGCTAACACGGGCAAATCCATTATCCGACCACCCAAATATCGAACTTAAACTGAAGAATTACAGGAGACAAGAATCAAAGGAAGAATTAAAAGCCATAAAGGAAATTGAAAAATAATCCAAAATACTTCTTCTCTTATGCCAAATCTAAGGATAAAACAACATCCAGTATTGGGCCTCTGCTTAGGTGAGATGGGACATACACAGATGACAGCCAAGAAATGAGTGAGATATTAAAGTCCCAATACGACTCAGTGTTCAGCGAGCCGCTGCCCAGACTAAGGGTCGACAATCCAAATGAATTCTTTATGAACGAAAAGCAAAATTTGGTCATTTAAAAAATCTCGGATATTATTCTAACTCCACAAGACTTTGAAAAGGCAATAAATGACATGCCTATGCACTCTGCCCCAGGCCCAGACTCATGGAACTCAGTGTTCATCAAGAATTGCAAGAAGCCCCTATACACACACAACCCGCACATATAAAAGAGAGGAGCTTACGACGACGTTTCGGCCCGACTTGGACCATTTACAAAGTCACACTAAATGGACTAACACACAAAGACGGGGGAAGTGGTATTTATAGGCAGGCAGACAGGGGAGGGTACCAGAGAGTGGGGTAATAATGGAGTAAGTAGTGGAAGTGGTAGTAGTAGTAGTAATAGTAGTAGTGGAGACAGTCATATTCTAGAGGAGCACTGCGACTTTCATAGTCGCCGCCTAGTTGAATCCTCCCTTATACACAACTTTCCCTGTATGAATCTTAGCCCTGGCTTTGTCTCTGTTGATGCTTTCCTCTCTCATTACATTGTTAAATGCTCTAAACTTCAGAACACCCGTGACTTAACCTGATTCCTTCCCCTTTCATCTCTTCCCTCTTCTCTTTTTCTCCTATGGGTTTTCCTTTCTTTCTTTTCCTTTCCCTTGTATTTGTCCTTTTTTTCGCCTTTCCTCCCTCTGTGTTCTCGTCCCACCCTTGCGAGCCGCTAGCCTCATTGCAGTGCTCCTCTAGAATATGACTGTCTCCACTACTACTATTACTACTACTACCACTTCCACTACTTACTCCATTATTACCCCACTCTCTGGTACCCTCCCCCTGTCTGCCTGCCTATAAATACCACTTCCCCCGTCTTTGTGTGTTAGTGTGACTTTGTAAATGGTCCAAGTCGGGCCGAAACGTCGTCGTAAGCTCCTCTCTTATATATGTGCGGGTTGTGTGTGTATTGTTCCAGTCACGGTATTGTGCCTTTTTGTTATTTAAGAAGGGGCTTCAGCATTCTATGGAGAGGGAGCATGGACACATGGGTCATCCCACGCACACTAAAAACAACAGACATAGCCCCACTCCCAGGGCAGCACGGGTTTAGAGCAGGTCGCTCCTGCCTGTCCCAGCTCCTGGACCACTATGACAGGGTCCTGGATGCTGTTGAGGATAAACAAAATACAGATGTAGTATACACAGACTTTGCAAAAGCTTTCGACAAGTGTGACCATGGTGTAATAGCACACAAAATGCGTGATAAAGGAATAACAGGAAAAGTTGGTAGATGGATCTATAACTTCCTGAAAAATAGAACACAAATCCTTATGTAACACTGGAGCATAATAACGCTCAAGGGACACCAGAGCCCATAACGAAGTGCCGGGAGTAATTAGGAAGCCGACTGAGGTACCCCTGGGATGACAGTGGTTACTACAGTAAACAGAGTAAAGTCCCAGGCAGCCACGGTGAAAAGCTCTGTTCCACAAGGCACAGTACTCGATCCCATCCTGTTCCTCATCCTCATATCTGACAGACAGAGATGTAAGCCATAGCTCAGTGTCTTCCTTCGTGGATGGCACCCGGATTGCCATGGGAGTGACCTCCATTGAAGACACTGCAAGACTCCAAGCGGACATCAACCAAATCTTCAAATGGGTCACTCAAAACAATATGAAGTTCAACGAGGAGAAATTTCAACTACTCAGATATGGAAAACTTGAGGAAATAAAAAATGTATCATCGTGGTTGTCTACAAGCCCCCGGATGCAACGTCCCAACAATTCCAGGAACAGCTTCTGAAAATTGACCACTGTCTGGAAAATCTTCCAGCTCCTGCCCCCAACATCTTGCTACTGGGGGATTTCAACCTCAGGCACCTAAAATGGAGGACCATTGCAAACAATGTGGTAGCAGAGATAACACCAGGAGGCAGCTCAGATGAAAATTCACACATGCATGAACTTTTAAATCTCTGCACCAAGTTCACCTTAAACCAGCAAATAGTAGAGCCCACAAGATTAGAGAATACGCTAGACCTCATCTTCACCAACAATGATGATCTGATACGAAATGTCATCATATCAAAAACAATATACTCAGATCACAACATAATAGAGGTCCAGACATGCATGCGGGGAGCTCCAGATCAACAAAATGTGATCAGCCGTGAGGGAGCTTTCTCCAAATTCAACTTCACTAACAAAAACATAAGGTGGGACCAAGTAAACCAAGTCCTAAATTATATAAACTGGGAAGATTGCCTAAGCATCACGGATCCCAACCTATGTCTAGAACAAATTAACTCTGTGGTACTCGAGGTTTGCTCAAGGCAAATTCCCTTAAGGAAAAGGAAGAGAAGATGCAAACTAGAAAGAGAGATGCGCTCCCTATACAGGCGAAGGCAAAGAATAACGGAGCGGCTACAGGAGGCCAATATCTCTGAAAAACGTAGGGAGACACTAGTCAGAGAAATAGCAAACATTGAATTAAAACTAAAGGAATCTTACAGGAATCAAGAGACACGGGAAGAACTAAAAGCCATAAATGAAATTGAAAGAAACCCAAAGTATTTCTTTTCCTATGCAAATCAAAGTCGAGAACAACAACCAGTATTGGGCCCCTACTTAAACGGGATGGGTCCTACACAGATGACAGCAAGGAAATGAGTGAGTTACTTAAGTCCCAGTATGACTCAGTTTTTAGCGAGCCACTAACCAGACTGAAAATCGAAAACCTAAATGAATTTTTTATGAGAGTGCCACAGAATTTGACAGACGCATGCCTTTCTGACATCACCACGACGCCAAATGACTTTGAAAAAGCAATAAATGACATGCCCATGCACTCTGCTCCAGGCCCAGACTCATGGAACTTCGTGTTCATCAAGAACTGCAAGAAGCCCCTATCACATGCTTTTAACATCTTATGGAGAGGGAGCATGGACACTGGGATCGTCCGCAGCTACTAAAAACAACAGACATAGCCCCGCTCCACAAAGGGGGCAGTAAAGCAATAGCAAAGAACTACAGACCAATTGCGCTAACGTCCCATATCATAAAAATCTTTGAAAGGGTTCTAAGAAGCAAGATCGCCACCCATCTTGATACCCATCAATTGCACAACCCAGGACAGCATGGGTTTAGACCAGGCCGCTCCTGTCTGTCCCAACTACTGGACCATTACGACAAGGTCCTGGATGCTCTAGAAGATAAACAGAATGCAGATGTTATATACACAGATTTTGCAAAAGCCTTTGACAAGTGTGACCATGGTGTAATAGCACACAAAATGCGTGATAAAGGAATAACAGGAAAAGTTGGTAGATGGATCTATAATTTCCTAACATGTAGAACACAAAGAGTAGTAGTCAACAGAGTAAAGTCTGAGGCAGCTACTGTGAAAAGCTCTGTTCCACAAGGCACAGTACTTGCTCTCATCCTATTCCTCATCCTCCTATCAGATATTGACAGGGATATAAGCCACAGTGCTGTGTCTTCCTTTGCAGATGACACCCGAATCTGTATGACGGTGTCCACCGTTGAAGACACGGCTAGACTCCAAGCAGACATAAACCAAATCTTTAAATGGGCTGCAGAAAACAATATGAAGTTCAATGATGAGAAATTTCAATTACTCAGATACGGAAAACGTGAAGAAATTAAAATCTCATCGGAGTACAAAACTAATTCCAACCACACAATAGAGCGAAAAACTAATGTCAAAGACCTGGGAGTGATCATGTCAGAGGATCTCACCTTCAAGGACCATAACAAAGTAGCAATTGCATCTGCTCGAAAAATGACAGGATGGATAATGAGAACCTTCAAAACCAGGGATGCCAAGCCCATGTTGACACTTTACAGATCGCTTGTTCTATCTAGGCTGGAATATTGCTGCACACTAACTGCACCTTTCAAGGCGGGTGAAATTGCTGACCTTGAAAATGTGCAGAGAACCTTCACCGCACGCATAAGTGCGATAAACCATCTCAACTACTGGGAGCGCTTGAAGTTCCTAAACCTGTACTCTCTAGAATGCAGGCGGGAGAGATACATTATTATATTCACATGGAAAATTCTCGAGGGCTTAGTACCAAACTTGCACACAAAAATCACTCCCTACGAAAGCAAAAGACTCGGCAGGCGATGTAACATCCCCCCAATGAAGAGCAGGGGTGCCACTAGCACGTTGAGGGACAACACAATAAGTGTCAGGGGCCCAAGATTGTTCAACTGCCTCCCAGCATACATCAGGGGGATTACCAACAAACCCCTGGCTGTCTTCAAGCAGGCACTGGACAGGCACCTAAAGTCGGTACCTGACCAGCCAGGCTGTGGTTCGTACGTTGGACTGCGTGCGGCCAGCAGTAACAGCCTGGTTGATCAGGCTCTGGTCCAACAGGAGGCCTGGTCATGGACCGGGCCGCGGGGGGGTTGACCCCTGGAATTCTCTCCAGGTAGACTCCAGGTAGACACGAAATCGTAATGACACGATTGCAAACAAATTCTAACTATACAATAGAGCGAAAAAGAAATTTGAAGGACTTGGGAGTGATAATGTCAGAGGATCTCGCCTTTAAAGACCACAACAATGCATCTACCTCATCGGCTAGGAAAAATGATAGGATGGATAATGAGAACCTTCAAAACTAGGGACGCCGAGCCCATGATGACACTCTTTAAATCACTTCTCTCTAGGCTGGAATACTGCTGTACACTAACGGCCCCCTTCAAGGCTGGCAACATTGCAGACCTGGAGAGTGTACAAAGAACTTTCACAGCACACATAAGTACGATAAAGCACCTAAATTACTGGGAACGGTTGAAGGTCCTTGATCTGTATTCCTTGGAACACAGGCGAGAGAGATACTTGATAATATACACTTGGAAGGTCCTGGAGGGATTGATACCAAACCTTCACACGAAAATCACTCCCTATGAAAGCAAAAGACTCGGCAGGAGATGCAACATTCCCCCGATGAAAAGCAGAGGCGCCACGAGTACACTGAGAGACAACACCATAAGTGTCCGGGGCCCAAGACTGTTCAACTGCCTCCCAGTATACATTAGGGGGATTACCAATAGACCCCTGGCTGTCTTCAAGAAGGCACTGGACAGGCACCTAAAGTCAGTACCTGACCAACCGGGCTGTGGTTCGTACATCAGTTTGCGTGCCGCCGGCAGTAACAGCCTGGTTGATCAGACCCTGATCCACCATGAGGCCTGGTCTCAGACCGAGCCGCGGGGTCGTTGACCCCCGAAACCCTCTCCAAGTAAACTCCAGGTAAACCCCCGTTCACGCTGGTCAATGAGCATATTGCTGATCCACATTTTATTTTCGATAAATTTAAGACTATATGTACCAATCTTCAGTTTATTACCAAATATAGTGAAAGTTCTGTGGACCACCTAAAATGTCACCATGAACCACCAGTGGTCCATGGACCACCAGTTGAGAACCACTGCTATAGAGGATAAACAAAATGCAAATGTAGTATACAAAGACTTTGCAAAAGCCTTCGACAAGTGTGACCATGGTGTAATAGCACACAAAAAGCGTGATAAAGAAATAACAGGAAAAGTTGGTACATGGATCTATAACTTCCTGACAAATAGAACACAAAGAGTAATAGTAAACATAGGTCTGAGGCAGCTACGGTGAAAAGCTCTGTTCCCCAGGGTACAGTACTCGCTCCCGTCCTATTCCTCATCCTATCTGACAGACAGATGTAAGCCATAGCTCCGTGTCTTCCTTTGCAGATGACACCTGAATTACCATGCCAGTGACCTCCATCGAAGACGCCGCAAGACTCCTAGCGGACATCAACCAAATCTTCAAATGGGCCACTTAAAACAATATGAAGTTCAATGAAGAGAAATTTTAATTACTCAGACATGGAAAACTTGAGGAAATTAAAACTGTATCATGGTATACAACAAATACTAACAATACAATAGAGCGAAATAGTAATGTGAAGGACCTGGGAGTGATGTCAGAGGATCTCATCTTCAAAGACCACAACAATATATACCTGGAGAGAGTTCCCGGGGTCAACGCCCCCGCGGCCCGGTCTGTGACCAGGCCTCATGGTGGCTCAAGGCCTGATCAACCAGGCTGTTACTGTTGGCCGCACTCAACCCGACATACGAACCACAGCCCGGCTGGTCAGGTACTGACTTTAGGTACCTGTCCAGTGCCTGCTTGAAGACAGCCCCTTTATATATGCTGGGAGGCAGTTGAACAGTCCCACTTACTGTGTTGTCTCTTATCGTGCTAGTGGCGCCCCTGCTTTTCACTGGGGGATGTTGTATCATCTGCCGAGTCTGTTGCTTTCATAGTAGATTTACCTTATCTACTAGAAAAATATAAGGATGGAAAATGAGAACCTTCAAAACTAGGGACGCCAAGCCCATAATGATTCTCTTTAAATCGCTTGTTCTCTCTAGGCTGAAATACTTCTGTACACTAGCTGCCCCTTTCAAGGCATGCGAAATTGCTGACCTTGAGAGTGTACAAAGAACTTCACAGCACACATAAGTACGATAAAGTACCTAAATTACTGGGAACGGTTGAAGTCCCTTGATTTGTATTCCCTAGAATGCAGGTGAGAAAGACACATGATAATATACACTTGGAAAATCCTAGAGGAATTAGTACCAAACTTTCACACGAAAATCACTCCCTATGAAAGCAAAAGACTCGGCAGGAGATGCAACATTCCCCCAATGAAAAGCAGGGGCGCCACGAGTACACTGTGAGACAACACAAAAAGTGTCAGGGGGCCAAAACTGTTCAACTGTCCCCCAGCATACACAAGGGGGATCACCTATAGACCCCTGGCTATCTTCATGAAGGCGCTGGACAGGGATCTAAAGTGAGTACCTGACCAGCCAGCTGTGGTTTGTACGTCAGTTTGCGTGCGGCCAGCAGTAACCGCCTGGTTGATCAGACCCTGATTCCACCATGAGGCCTGGTCTCAGACCGTGTCGCGGGGGCGTTGACAACCGAAATCCTCTCCAGGTATATTCCAGGTTGCCACCAGGCCACGAGCCACCGTAGAAATAAATAATATAATATCTTTATTTCTACATGTACAAGGTATACAGATCATAGCTGACATCAATGACATACTACTATACAGAAAGGCGCTTTTTATGTAGAGCATTTCGGGCAAATTAGGTAAGTTTCGTCCCAGGATGCGACCCACACCAGTCGACTAACACACAGGTACCCATTTTACTGATGGGAAACATAGACAACCGGTTTAAGGAAACACGCTTAATGTTTCTACCCTCGTCGGGAATCGAACCCAAACACTGCCGTGTGAAGCGGGAGCTTTAGCCACCAGGCTATTATTATGCGCAGAGCGGAAAAATGGAGCTGGTTGAAAGTAAGCCGATGACCAAGTGCCCCTCCTGTAGAGTGCCCGGCGGGCAAAATAAAGATACCCAAGTAAGTAAGTAAAGTAAAGTAAAGTAAATTTTATTTCATTGCAGATTACAGATTACATAGTGTTGCACATGTGTCTAATCTATTAAAATAGATGAGGATGAGCGTCCCAGAGACAGCGGGGTAAATTAATCACCAATACTCAGGCGAGAAGGATTGGTACCCTGTGGCCTGGTGGCAAAAGCTCTCGTTTCACACGGTGAGGGGTCCGGGTTCGATTCCCGGCGAAAGGGTGGAAACATCGGACGTGTTTTCTTACACCGGTTGTCCATGTTCATCCATCAATAAAATGGGTACCTTGGTGTTAATCGACTGGTGTGGGTCGCATCCTGGGACAAAATTGATCTAATTTGCGGGAAATGCTCAGCATAACAAGGGGTTTTCTATATAGTAGTATGTCAATGATGTCAGCTATGGTCTGTATACCTTGTACATGTAGTAAATAAAGATATTATTGTTATTATTATTATTATTATTATTATAGAGAGACGTCCACACACAACGAAGGCTGGCGCAGAAGTCCTTATGTGTAACCGTACATGAATAAACTTACTAAGACGGTACAAGTTCTGGTCGCCCTATAAATCATAAACAAAACAAGAAAACTGGATTAACTTCATCTTCTAAGAATAATAATACATTATTTTCGTAGTTTTTGAAAGTGAAATATGGAGTCTGGAGTGAGTATTAATCTACAAGATTTCTGATTGATTTTTTAGGCCTAAATTTTGAAAAATTAACTTAAAAAAAGGAAGAATTGGGCTAATTAACCCGAGGGGGTTCATAATCCTGGTTAATAACCCAGTTAAACATGCCATGTGGCTTATTTAAACTGGGTTAATTTAATTCCCTAACCCAGGATGCTAACCACACCAACTGGCTGATACTCTGCTCACCCTCGGAGGGTCCGGGATCAATCCCAGGCACGGGTGGGAACGTAGGTTGTAGGGTGACTAATACCCAAGTATCTACTGACTGCTAGGTGAACAGTGACAGCAGGTGTAAGGAAACGTACCCAACATTTCACCCGTGCCTGAGATTGATCCCGGACACAGACCGAGCCGCGGGATCATTGACCCCCGAAACCCTCTCCCTCCAAGTATACACTTAGGGTGTGAGGCGAGTGCGTCTCTTCAACAGATCACTACAAACAAGTATCGTACTAAATAAGCAGAAAATGGCAAGTGTGATACCCATTTAGAAAGTGGTAGGTAGATCCTTAGTAACAAATTATAGACTAGTCAATCTAATCTCGACTGTAGGAAAGTTGATGGAATCGATAATTAGCATAGAATTTGTAGCCACTGTTGAGGATATAAGTTGATCAGTAAATTTCCTGTTGGTTTTATGAAGGTCATTCTTGCCTTACAAATTTACTAACCATTTTCATTAAGACTTGGAGATGCAACATTTCCCCAATGAAAAGCAGGGGCGCCACGAGTACACTGAGAGACAACACAATAAGTATCAGGGGCCCAAGACTGTTCAACTGCCTCCCAGCATACATAAGGGGGATTACCAATAGACCCCTGGGTGTCTTCAAGAAGACGCTGGACAGGCACCTAAAGTCAGTACCTGACCAACTGGGCTGTGGTTCGTACGTCAGTTTGCGTGCGGCCAGCAGTAACAGCTTGGTTGATCAGACCCTGATCCACCACAAGGCCTGGTTTCAGACCGAGCTGCAGGGACGTTAACCCCCGAAACCCTCTCCAGGTAAACTTCAGGTAACCAATGTGTTAGACAGAGATAAAGAATATGATATTGTGCACTTGGATTTCTGTAAAGACTATGATAGAGTTTTACACACACATGTCTGATGAAGAAAGTACCTGCTTATGGTACTGGAGAAGAAATTGTCTCCTGGAGTGAGGTGTGTTGGGATTTTTATCCTGGAGGATTAGCCACCCAGGATAACCTAATAAAGTCAGTGTATCATTGAGGACTGTCTGTCCTAATTTGCCTGAAATGCTCTGCATAACAAGGGGCTTTCTATATAGTAGTACAGTATTTCATTGATGTCAGCTAGGCCTGTATATCTTGTACATATATTTGTAGAAATAAAGTTATTATTATTATTTCTATTGTGGCTCTTTAATCTTGTCCCCCAGAATGTAACTCACACCGGTGAACTAACACCCAGGTACATAGTTATTTCTAGGTGAATAGGTAAGGAAACGCCTAGTTTTTCACCCCTGTTAGCGATTGATCCCATACTCGGTGTTTCACCCATGCAGGGGGTACCAAATGTTTTACTAATACCATCAGAATTATCATATACACATCAGTACTGGTACTGATACTAAAATTGGCCAGTATTCACCAGTAAAGATAGTTTTAGTCAATACCCATTAATACCGATACCTTGCCACTCGCCCCTAAAGTTTCTCAATACGCAAAAGCAGAAAGTTTGTATAAATGGGGAGAAACCAGAATTAGTACCCATTATGAGTGGTGTGGCTCAGGGGTCATTATTGGGACCCTTATTGTTAACAGTCTACTTAAGCAAGTTTGTAGATGACTATAATGGACCATCAAATAATTTTTGATGATGAATGATGCTAGATGACCTGTAATTAAAATCAAAGTTTAATTATTTTTTATGTAGTACAAAGATAATGCAGTTTACATGTAATAAAACATTGTTAGGCACAAAGGAAAGCCACGGACTGGGCCGCGGGGGTGTTGACACCTGGAATTCTCTCCAGGTAAACTCCAGGTAAACTAGTATGCATTGCATTTCGGGTTGATGTGGTCAGAGAAGCGGCAGATGCATTTCATTGCAGACAAATGTAACAGGTAAAGAAAATAACTATGGCATTTATAAGCTACATAATATGGATCATTGTCAAAGTGAATGCACAAAAAATGTTCTAGGAATTCTGGCTAGCAGAAATTTTAGGTTAAGTCAACAGTGCCTTAGTATTTCTAAATAAATTTTGAAACAGTGGGTATACTCCCAAAAATATGCTACATATCCAAGACATTATCCATTTCAGAACTATGATTTTTAACAATCACTTTTGACATATAAGATGCTGTAGCCATTCCATGTCTTTTTATTTTATCTTTTTTTACCTTATATGGACACGTACCGATGCTTTCTTCATTTTTCTTGTCATGTTTTGTTTCAGTATACGCTGCACCATTTTTGTGTTGTTTTATAATTTGTGGTTTTTCATCTAATGTTAACCATTTATGTTTACTAGAATGCTCAGCATCATTGTATTTCCTCTTTCCACTCATGTATGTGTATAAAAGTGGTACTAATAAAGAAAAAATTGTACAGTGGACCCCTGGTGTTCGTGATTTATTCGTTCCAGAATGCTGTTCAAGTGCCGTTACCAAACAAATTTGTTCCCATAAGGAATAATGTAAATTAGACTAGTCCTTTTAGACCCCCAAATATACACTTACAAAAGCACTTACTAAAATACACCTACATAATTGTTCGAGTTTGGAGCATCACGAACACCTGGGGTCCACTGAATATACTACATAAGATAAGATAAGATAAGATTTCTTCGGATTTTTAACCCCGGAGGGTTAGCCACCCAGGATAACCCAAGAAAGTCAGTGCGTCATCGAGGACTGTCTGTCTTATTTCCATTGGGGTCCTTAATCTTGTCCCCCAGAATGCGACCCACACCAGTCGACTAACAACCCAGGTATGTACCTATTTGCTGCTAGGTGAACATGACAACAGGTGTAAGGAAACACGTCGAAATGTTTCCACCTGCCGGGAATCGAACCCGGGCCCTCCGTGTGTGAAGCGAGAGCTCAAGCCACCAGACCACCGGGCCACATATGTACTGTATAAGACTACATAACTTCACTGCTTGGAGTCTGAGTTATGCTGATGTTGACATCGCACTAGTCCGGTACATAGCAGCAGTCCAATATTGGTGTGTAATGCAGTTAACCCTTTCAGGGTCGGTTCTGTAATATTACAGCTTTGAAGCCAGGGTCAGTCCTGTAATACTACGCCAAAATTCTAGCAGCTTCCAGTCTTGTGGGAGAAATCTGGTAGGCCTACATATGAGAGAATGGGTCTGCATCATGCAGTGCATGAGAAAAAACTGCGACCATGTAAAAAAGCAAATTTGTGGTGTATTTTCGTATGGTTTTTATGGTTGTATTCTCGTTTCTTGGTCTCATTTGATAGAATGGAAGATATATTACAGAAATAGAGATGATTCTGAATGGTTTACAGAATAAAAGAACCCTGAAACTGAGCTCAACTAGTTGAAATGCTCGATTTTTGCCGATGTTCAAGAGTAAACAAAACATGTCACACATCCAATACACATCAACTGGCTGGTCTAATATGCACTTACGAATACTCTGACATTATTTATACAATTATTTCCATTATGCAGTAGTCTGAATAACAGTAAATCATCTATTTTTTGTGTGAATAAAAATTAAAAATGAAAAGCAAGCGTAATATAAGAGGTGCCTGGAGACATGATTAACCCTTTGGGGGTCGGTGCCGTACTAGTACGTTTTACGAGCAGGGGTTGGTGCCGTACTAGTACGCCCAAATTCTAGCGGCCTCAATTTAAGCAGAAAACGTCTGGTAGTCATACATATGAAAGAATGGGTCTGTGTGGTCAGTGTGCGCAGTATAAAAAAAATCCTGCAGTACACACTGCATAATGAGTGAAAAAAAAACTCTGACCGTTTTTTTCGATTAAAACAGCGAATTTGCAGTCGATTTTCGTATAGTTTTTATTGATGTATTCTCGTTTTCTTGGTCTCATTTGATAGAATGGAAGATATATTACAGAAATAGAGATGATTTTGATTGGTATGACAATGACAAGTACCTTGAAATTGAGCTCAAAGTAGTGAAAATGTTCGATTTTTGACGATGTTCAAGAGTAAACAAATCACACCATGCCTCCAATACACATACACTGGCGAGTCTTATATTCATGCACAAGTGCTCTGATATTATTTATACCATTTTTACAATGATGCAGTTATATACATAACAGTAAATCTTCTATTTTTGTGAGAATAAAAATTCAAAATGAAAAGCAAAAATAAAGGAACAGGGGCCTGGAGACGTGACTAATGAACAGAGAACATGTTATTTTAGTGCCAGGAATGTCTGCCTTGTTTACTCTGGACCCTATTTTGAAATTAGCATCGTTTGAAATTTGTGTGAAATTCGAAAATTTCCATTTTCTGACCACTATTTTGGGTAGATGAAATTGGTAAATAGGCGGTTTCATGTACGCAATCGATAGACGAAATGGAGATCTAGCGAAATAGCTATAATTTTAGGAGACTGACACATTGGAATTTGTCGAAAATAGGGCTCAAAGTGGGCAAAATCGCCGATGCGTAAGTGTCATGGCTGCCGCTAACTTCGCGAAAGCATAATTCCGTTAGTTTTCGATCAAATTTCATAATTTTGGTGGCGTTATGATCGGAAAAAGATTCTCTATCATTTCGGAAGAAAAAATTAATTTTTTTTTTTCCAAAAAAATTTCGACCCCAGGAACACTTTCCTGAGAAGGCCTGTCGACCCCCAAAGGGTTAATAGGCAGAGAAAATGTTATTTTAGTGCCAGGAATGTCTACATTATTTATTCTGGACCCTATTTTGAAATTGGCCTTTCTTGAATTTTGTGTGAAATTGGCCAAATTAGTAATTTCTAATCACTTTATTGGATAGTTGAAATAGGTAAAAGGACAGTTTCTTGTACTCAGTCAATAGAATAAATGGAGTTTTAGCAAAATAGCTATGAGTTTGGTTGACTGGAACAAAGGAATTGGCCCAAAATAGGGTTCAAAGTGGGCAAAATTGCCAATGCGTAAATATCGCTGAGACCACTAATATAATAATAATATAATAATATCTTTATTTACTACAGGTACATGTACAAGGTATACAGACCATAGCTGACATCAATGATATACTACTACTATATAAAAAGCCCCTTGTTATGCAGAGCATTTTGGGCAAATTGGGTCAGTTTTGTCCCAGGATACGACCCACACCAGTCGACTAACACCCAGGTACCCATTTTACTGATGGGTGAACATAGACAACCGGTGTAAGGAAACACATCCGATGTTTCAACCCCTTCGCCGGGAATCGAACCCAGACCCTCATCATGTGAAGCGAGATGTTTTGCCACCAGCCCACGGGGCACTAACTTCGCAAGAGCGTAATTCTGTAAGTTTTCCATAAAATTTCGTGCTTTTGGTTTCATTACCTTCGGAAAAAGATTCTCTATCATTTCATAAGAAAAAAATAATTTTTTTTTTTTAAATTCAACCCTGAGAGCAAGTTTGCGAGCAGGGGTTGCGACCCTCAAAGGGTTAAATAAAAAGTTATACATATAATTAAATTTTTTACATTTCTTCTTCTTTCAGCAAACCGGCCGTATCCCACTGAAACAAGGTGGCCCAAAAAGAAAAACAAAAGTTTCTCTTTTTAACTTTAGTAATGTATAGAGTAATGCCCTTGCTCCCGGCATTTTAGTCGCCTCTTACGACATGCATGGCTTACGGAGGAAGAATTCTGTTCCACTTCCTCATGGAGATAAGAAGAAATAAACAGGAACAAGAACTAGTAAGAAAAATAGAGGAAAACCCAGAGGGGTATGTATATACAGTAGGGCCCCACTTATACGGCAGGTTAGGTTCCAGGCTACTACCGGAAAGCAGACTTCGCCGAAAAGAAGAAATCCATTTTTTTCCATTTATAAATGCATATAAATGCCAGATAACAAGTTTACACTAACATATATTAAGTTAGCAATAGAACTAGACATTAAAAAGTAAAATGCACACACAGTACACTCATTATTTACCTCAAAATATTTGTACTCTTAATGTAGGGCAAAAGGTGAGTAGTACAGTGGTCCCTCGGTTTTCGTGCATCTCCAAACTCGAACATTTATGTAAGTGTATTTTCGTAAGTGCAGTTGCAAGTGTATTTTTGGGGGTCTGAAACAGACTAACCTACGTGACATTATTTCTTAAGGAAGTAAATTCGTTCGGTAATGGCACTTGAGCAGCATTCTGGAATGAATTTTCGGCGAAAACCGAGGGACCACTGTAGTATTTACTGTAAGAAGTCAGGTGTGGTAGGTATGGTAGCCCTCCTGGCCACCCCACCCACACATACTATACTACGATGCTTAACCCTTTGGGGGTCGACAGGCCCTCTCACCAAACTCGTTTTCAGGATCAAAAATGTTTTTGGAAAAAAAAAAAAAATTCTTATGAAATGACAGAGAATCTTTTTCTGATCATAACGACACCAAAAGTATGAAATTTGATGGAAAACTTACGGAATTATGCTCTCGCGAAGTTATCGGTCTCAACAATATATACGCATCGGCGATTTCGACCACTTTGAGCCCTATTTTTGGCCAATTCCAATGTTCCAGTCTACTAAAATCATAGCTATTTCGCTAGAACTCCATTTATTCTATCGATTGAGTACAAGAAACCGCCCATTTACCAATTTCAACTACCCAAAAAAGTGGTCAGAATTTGGCAATTTGTCCAATTTCACACAAATTTCAAACAATGCCAATTTCAAAATGGGGTCCAGAATAAACAAGGCAGACATTCCTGGCACTAAAATAACATCCTCTCTGTTCATTAGTCACGTCTCCAGGCCCCTCTTACATTACTTTTGCTTTCCATTTTGAATTTTTATTCTCACAAAAAATATTAGATTTATTGTTATGTATACAACTGCATCATTGTAAAAACGGTATAAATATTAGACTCACCTGTTGACGTGTATTGGACGTGTGGTGGGATTTGTTTACTTTTGAACATCGGCAAAAATCAAACATTTTCGCTATTTTGAGCTCAATTTCAAGGTACATGTCATCGTAAAACCAATCATAATCATCTCTATTTCTGTAATATATCTTCCATTCTATCAAATGAGACCAAAAAAACGAGAATACATCAATAAATACCATACGAAAACAGACTGCAAACTCTCTGTTTTAAACGAAAAATACGGTCAATTTTTTTTTTCATTATGCAGTGAGTGCTGCAGGATTTTTTTTATACTGCGCACACTGACCACACAGACCCATTCTTTCATATGTAGGCCTACCAGCCCTTTCCCGCTTAATTTGAGGCCGCAAGAATTTACGCGTATTAATACGGCACTGACCCTGGCACGTAAAATGTACTAGTACGGCACTGACCCCGAAAGGGTTAAGGCGGCCTAGAGTGATACAATGCATATACAGTACACTCATTACTTACCTTAAAATATTTGTAGTCTTAATGGTCTTAATGTAGGGTGAGAGGTGAAAAGTATTTATTTATAGAAAGTCGTGTGGGAAGTATGGAATTCAGGTTTGGGAAGTGTGGATAGCCAGCCAGGGCAGCCCTCCCCTCCCCACCCACATGTAATGGAAACAAACCAGGCGAACGCATCTGGTTTTTGTCTTACGAGTAGCCTGGCTACCACAAGTCCTACAAGTAGCCTGGCTACCACAAGTCCTACAAGTAGCTTGGCTACCACAAGTCCTACAAGTAGCCTGGCTACCACAAGTCCTACATGTTCATTGAGTTTAATCGTTTCTATCAACTACCTTTAGATGCCATCATAAAGGGAGAAATAATGAATAATTCATGCCGAGAATTCTACACAAAAGCGTTATGTATTAAGGAGAGTGACGTAATGTTTTCCCTCCGCCCGGCAACCACATAACGTATAAACACCATATTTATATGCTTTGTAACGTGTTTCTTATATAATTTTGAAGAAAATATCATGGATGGATTAATGAAAATGTCTATATTAACATAAAATAAGACATTTAATGTGCCCAAGAGTGATTATTACATAATAGAGAGATGTGCTCATGGAAAATGTAAACAAACCGGGTGGTGCGCGCCATATTTGAAAGACTGCTTGCTGTATAGAAAGTTTTGGTCATAATTTGAACTCGCCGTATGAATGGAACACAGTAAGGCGAAACGCCGAAAAGCGGGGCCCTACTGTATATGCTTGTTCATGTATGTGTAGTGTGAAATGTAAGTAGAAGTAGCAAGACATGCCTGAAATCTTGAATGTTTATGATCAAGAAAAAAGACACCAGCAATCCTACCATCACGTAAAACAATTACAGTGGTACCCCAAGTTTCATACTTTATTTGTTCCAGAAGGCTGTTCGAGTGCCATTACCGAACGAATTTGTTCCCATAAGGAATAATGTAAATTAGATTAGTCTGTTTCAGACCCCCAAAAATACACTTACAAAAGCACTTACAATAATACACTTACATAATTGTTCGAGTTGGGAGCAGTACGAAACTCAGAGTACCAATGTACAGGCTTGGTGGCCTGGTGGCTAGAGCTCTCGCTTCACACATGGAGGGCCCGAATTCGATTCCCGGCGGGTACCTGGGGTGTTAGTCGACTGGTGTGGGTCGCATCCTGGGGGACAAGATTAAGGACCCCAATGGAAATAAGACAGACAGTCCTCGATGACGCACTGACTTTCTTTGGTTATCCTGGGTGGCTAACCCTCTGGGGTTAAAAATCCGAAGAAAATCTTATCTTACTCACTTGGCAGGACAGTAGTACCTTCCTTGGCGGTTGCTGTCTACCTACCTACTACCTATGTTTTTTACATTTATAAACTGTATATCAAAACCAGGACTGTTAAAAACTGTACTATACAAGGTACAGTGGACCCCGCCTAACGAACAAAATTCATTCCAGAAGCCTGCTCAAGTGCCATTACCGAACGAATTTACTTCCTTAAGAAATAATGTCACGTAGGTTAGTCTATTTCAGACCCCCAAAAATACACTTCCACAAGCACTTACAATATTACACTTACATAATTGTACAATTTCCGGGATGTTCGTTAGGCGGGGGTCCACTGTATTACTGTGAATATAAAATATTCACACTTAGTGCTGTGCATGGTATGTAACTAGTGTGTGTTGTGAGGCACTTGGTACATTGTGGGGATGGGGTAGTGTGGGGACATACAGTGGACTCTCAGTTTTCGTTGAAAATTCTTTCCAGAATGCTGTTTGGGTGCCGTTACTGAACGAATTTGTTCCCATAAGGACAAATGTAAATTAGATTAGTCGTTTCAGACCCCCAAAAATACACTTACAAAAGCTCTTACAAAAATACACTTACATAATTGTTCAAGTTTAGAGGTGAACGAAAACCGAGGGTCCACTGTAGTTCATATTGGGGTAGTAGTGTGGGGGTGAAGCAGAGGATGGAGCGCAGTGTGAGGAGAATACAGTGATGTTATAGTGGAGTACAGTAAGGAGCTAAAACACAGTGGCAGAGGATGGAGCGCAGTGTGAGGAGAATACAGTGATGTTATAGTGGAGTACAGTAAGGAGCTAAAACACAGTGGCAGGGGTTGGAGAGAAAATGTAAAAATACACTTATGACGACATTTCAGTCTCACGTCCATTAACTAGTCACACATAGAAGTGTGAAGAGAAGGAAGCCAAGTTGGACCAAAGTATCTCCATAAATTTTAGTCTCCTAAGTGCAGGTTATTTGCGTGTTGTTCCAGTCAAGATATTGTGCCTTTTTATTCACAATGTTAAAATGACGTCAGATATGATGGAAGTGAGGGACGGAGGTAAGGGACTAAGAGAGAGATGAAATGGGAAGGAGAGAAAGGAAAGGGAATTGAGAGGAACTCATATGATAAATGTACATTTTTTAATTTCATTGTTAAAAATAAATTAAATTATATATGGAATATAAAAATATAGGGAGGTACCACCTCCGGAACTGTCTTGGGGACCCTCATCCTCAGAGAAAAGAATAAACTTGCTTCACGGAAAACTCAAAGTTCTCCCTGAAGCTGTTTGAGAATTTTCTCTTACCACTCCCTATATTTTCTATAAACTTTATTTAAAGACAAAATACATTGACAAGAATACAGTAGGGAATAAAACAACATAGATAACAACTCAGAGCTACATCTCAAATACTTCGTCCAGCTCCCCGGCAGTGGGCCTCGTGCCCAGAATGCTGCAGGCATTTCCGCTCTGGATCGCAACACTGAGTCTCTGAAAGATTATTATTATTATAATCAAAAGAAGCGCTAAACCACAGGGGTTATACAGCGCGGCTGGTTAGGACAGGATGCAGGGAGAATGGATTGTAAGAGGGAGATGGATGATTAGTAGGGTATGGATTGCAGCAGGACATAGGATAGTGCAGGGATAGAGGGTAGCAAGAGATCGAGGTAGAAGGGACTGAGGGAGGTGCTAGAGGTATAATCTTCAGAGTTTGTGTAGTAAGTCAGTTTCTGTCAAAAAGTCAGCGAGAGAGTCAGGATTAAAGGAGGGTCCATCAGCAAGAAGGGAAGGTAAACAAAGGGCTGCAGAGCGAAGACGCCGTTGGAGGTAAATTCTGCGTGCTCGTTGATAGAGTGGGCAGTCCAACAGAATATGTCGAACAGACACTGGAACCTGACAAT
>WNWK01034098.1:0-20660 GCA_009830355.1 Cherax destructor | reverse complement strand
TCAGTTTCCCCCAAAGGACTGAAACCCACTTTGGGGAAACGTTTCCTCAATGATACCCAAGTGTTGATATGTGTTAAACTTATAAGGCTTGGGTTATGGACACCCGAGCTTCAGAACCTTGTATTTATCTACTTGAACTGCATCTCCCCTTTTTCTGACCAAGAATTGAGTTTGCTAAATCCTCCTGAAGTTCCCTGACATCTAGTTTGAATCAATTATCCACCTACCCCCTTTTTTGCTCAATATAGAAATTTCCCCCTCACAAGGTCATTGATATATATTATAAACAAAACGGGCCAAGACTGATCCTGGGGAAACCCCACTTTACAGATCCCCACCGGATTTAACCCCATTTATGCAATCTTTGCTTCCTATTGGTGAGCCATGACTCGACCCATGACAGCATTTTTCCCCCCAATGCCATGAGCGCCATTTTTTAACGTCTTGGGGTACTTTTCAAAGCCTTACTAAAATCAAAAAACAATATCAAATTTTTTATGGGATCAACAGCCTAAAAAGTTTTACTAAAGAAGGTTAATAAATTAGTTTCAGGAACCCCCCGGAATCCATGCTGAGTATTAATCAAATTATCATCTAATGGCTTTTAAATAGAAATTGACTTAAAATTTTCCTCAATTGAAATTTTTGGGCTTTTTTGACGAGTGACTTGCCCCCTCTTTAAAAATGGGAATTACATTAGCCATTTTCCCAAATATCAGAACAACCGGTTTTTCAGAAAAACCTAACGACATATATATAGAGCGTTTTTATAAACATTTTCACAAAACCCTTAAAAAGATGATAGGCATTAAACTTTTAAATTTAATAACTCCCTTTATATATTATTTAGGGGGAAAAAAAAGAAATTGATTTTCCCCTTTTCCCCCATTTTTGCTTTTTAAAATCCTTTGGGGAGGAAGGTGGACACAAAAGGGCGTCTCACAGCGCTAAAACAACCGACATTGCCCCCTCCTCAAAGGGGGGAAAAAACAATAACAAGAACCGACCGATAGTACTAAATCCCATATCATAAAAATTTTAAACTAAGAAGAAGATCGCCACCCCTCAGATACCATCACACAACCCCGGGCAACTGGGTTTAGACATGCTCCTGCCGCCCCAAAATGGACCACATGAAAAAAGGGCCTGATGCCTAGAAGACAACAAAAAACAGATGTAACAAAAAATTGGGGATACAAAAAAGTGGTCACACGCCAAAGGGGCCCTTTTTAAGTGCGACCTGGTGTCATAGCGCACAAAAAGCGTGATAAAAAAATAACAGAAAAGTTGGTAGATGGATCTTAATTTCCAACAAATAGAACACAATGGAGGTAAACAGAGAAAGTCTGGGGGACGGGGAAAAAATGTTCCACAAGGCCGAGCTCCCCTATTTTCCCTCATCCTAATCTGACAAAAGGATGGACATCACCGTGTCTTCCTTTGCAGATGAACCCCAATTTGGAATGTGTCCTCCATTAAGACGCTGCAAAAGTTCAGAGGGCATCCCAAATCTTTAAATGGGCCCAGAAAAAAATTTGAATTTCAAAAATGAAAAAATTTTAATTACCGATGGGGAATTGAGATGAACCGAAAATCGTCTGGTTTATCCCCCGTCTTCAATTTCACCGATAATTTTGAATTCGAGAATTGCGGTCGTAAAAACCCAAACACAAGAATTAAAATTGGTTCCCCGGTTCTCTGATTTTTTGGCGGTTTGGGCTATTTGGAAATTGCACCCACGTCAGAACCAAAGATAGAGGTTTTGACTCACACAGGGTGGGCTATCTGGGACTCATCGCAGGTGACTTCCAAAAAAAATACCAGGAACGAACGCTGATGAATATGAAGCGGATCCATCTTTCAACACCGTCCGTACAGGTGTTTTATGGGGGATCCGGGCGTCGAACAGATATAATAAAGTAAACCCGATGCAGGAGCCACCAGATCAGCCACCCCCCCAGCCAGCAGGCGGACGGCGGTGACGACCCAATGAAACGATAAAAACAAAAGCTGAGGGGTACAGAGACCCAACCGGCCCCGGGGCCAACAAGTTCGCCCCATGAAATCTAGTTTCCGACTCCTCCCTGTGTCTCGAAAACGAGAGAACGAGGTCGACCCGGGGGGTTAAAGAACTATCCTAGAAGATCCCAGGAAAAGTGAAGAGGAAAAAGATGCTGTGGGGATATTTCCCGAGCCGAGGGCTTCCATATTTCCCCTGTCATCCCTGACCAAAAGTAGCATGAGCTTAATTGGGGTTTTTAGGGAAAAACCATTAAAAAACAACCCTGGGGTTTTCAAATTTTTCAAAACCCGATAAAAAAACCCAAATGAAACATCCCCATAGTTTTTTAAAAGGGGAGGCACTAAATTTTGGTCCAGAAATAAAATCCCCTAACCATTTAAATTTTTACCCTTTCTATAGGAAAAACTTAAAATACTTAAAAATCCCCGTTTAAAATTCTTTGATAGATCCATTTAAATTTCCCCCTTCCATCCACCCCAGACTTATAAATCCTCTTGATCAAATCTCGTCCTTCTCAAATGATAGAACTATCTAAACAATCTTTTTTCACTTTTTGAATTACAACCTTAAAGAAAAACCCTCTTCTAGTTTTCTCCTTCACTTTGTTGGTTACAATTCAGGAAGGGGAAGATAAAGAAGGTTTAAACGAAAGATGTAAAGGTAGGAAATCGATTCTCTGTTCCCCAGGACAGGTACTTCAGTGGTTAGCGAGTGGCAGTGGTCCCAGTAATGGGAGGAGCATCAAAAAAGGGAAAAGAAGAGAAAGTTTTAAAGGTGGGAAATAGCTTTTTGTTTTCAGGATGAGTGTACCCCAGTGGCCAGTGAAGGAAAAGGCACTACTTCCCTGCTAATAGAGGTAAGAAAATTTTTTTAGGTGACTCACAGGTAAGATATATGGCCCCGTTTTTCTTAATAGGAATGGGGAGGTGAGAGAGGGGGTGGTTTCCCCTGGTGTTGGGTATTGTCAACAGGTTGGAAAAACATGGCGGAAAGGGGGAACAACCCATTATCTGTCTCAGTCTGGTGGAAATTTTTGGGGGGTAGGAGAAGGCTGCTGGATAAGTACAGGTCACATAGATAACGTTGGGGCCCCAAATTATATGAGCATCTTGCCTAGAAGGGGGAAATGAATGGTTTGTCTGGGGAAATTTGGGTTTAAATTGTGGCAGAAGCAAGGCCCGGCCCCTTTCTTTGGGCCCAAAAACTTTTAGGCAAACATGATATTTTGAAAGGGATGGGGTACATCTCTGGGACGGGGGTGGAAGCACTTGAACTGATTGGGGGGCCAGCTGACATGCCTAGGATTTTAAACTGAAGGGGAAAGATTGGTTTTATGTGGGAAACAGTCAGTTTGCAACACTGGGGTGAAAACAGTAAATTTAAAAAAAAATTCATAAAAATTTACAAATAAAGACAATGGATCAGGTCACAAACAGGAGACAAGGGGCAAATAGCTCCCTTAAGATTTACTATACTAATAGCGGGAGGTAAGAAATAAGATAGATGAGTTAAGATTAATTGCAAGTGCGGAAACATAGATTTTTTGCTATAACAGAGACCTGGCTCAATCTGAAAATGAGGTTGCCTTCGAATGTCACATACAAGGCTAAAATTATTCCACACTGATAGGGTCAACGGAAGGGTGGTGGAGAAACGATTATGTCGAGACAAAAACTGTTGTGTTAACAAGATATAAAATTAGAAGCGTCAGCCACTGTTTGTTTGGAAGTTTTAACAAAAACTTTTTTTTGGGTGTGATTTACGGGCCCCCCAAATCTTGATGGGGGTTCAGAAAACTTAGGGATGAAATTGTAAGGATCTAAAATGAAAATTTTTGCGAGGGGAATTTAATTTTAACAAATTACTGGAGCAATTTGACAGGAATTTTAAGTAAATGACTTTCTTGAAGATTCGGGTTGTTTTTAAAAAGTGGTAAAAACCAACTGGGAAAAACCCTTAGACTTGGTTTTTGCCAGCGGGGAACCCTTTAATTTAATAACGGGGTTTAAAAAGTTGGGGAAATTTCACAAATCCTCATTTTTAATATATCAGGAATTACACAATAAACAATCAAGTCTCTACCCCTGACTTCCGCCTGGCTGATTTCATAGGACTGAAAAATTTATGGGGGGGTAACTGGAATGACCTGACAGTGGATCAGGTAGGTTACCAATATGACTTTTTCCCAAGAATATTTTAGCTGCTCAGACAACTTATTTCCCCAATAGGGAAATCAGATCAAACAAAATGATCCTAAATGGATGAACAATGATTAAAACATCTCATTGGTAAAAAAGAGAGGCATAAAAGGCGAATCAAAAGGGAGAGGGGCAATTAAGTAATCAATATTTTCTTAAAGAGAAAAAAAAAGGAAAAGAAAAACAAAAAGAGACAGAGGGTTAAAATTGCAGAGAAACGAAAAATAACCCAAAGGTTTCGGTATAAAAAAAGATTAGGGAAAAAAGGCCCCCCAAAAATTACTGGTCACCCCCTCGTGATAAGGAAATGTTGAATTTTTTAAAACTTCTTTTCTCGTTTTAAAAGGAAGATCTGCGATATTCCCAAAAAATAAATTATTGAAGGACGATAGTAAACATACGATCAGGGTCCCAAGGCATGGGCCTTTGAAAAAGAAAAATAAACCAACAAATCCCCCGGCCCGATGAACTGTATGCAAGGGTTCAAAGGAATGTAAAAAAGGGGGCTTAGCAAACCTATTAATCTTTTTAACATATCACTCAAACCTGGTGCCCGATAAAATGGAAAATTCAAAAAGTAAAATTTTTTTCAAACAAAAAGGTCCAGCTTTCCCATGACCAATAAGCCTAACCCCCATAGTGGGAAAAATTTTTGGGAAACAATAATTAAAAGCAGCCATTTGAAAGCTAAAAATAACGAAACTCAGCCGGTTTTACAAAAGGGCGTTTTTAAATTTAAAAACTTTTTCCTAAGGTTTTTAAGGAGATCATGGTAAGTATGATATTGTTATATGGACTTTAGTAAGGCTTTGATAAAATCCCATCAGAACATTGGGGAAAAATTTAAAGGGACACGGAATAGGAGGAGAAATTTTTTTCCCGGATAGGGCATGGTTGACAAATAGGCAGCAGAGGTTTATAAAAGGGGGGAAATCAGGTGGGGAAGCGCACAAGTGGTGTTCCACGGGGTCAGTATTGGGCCCCCTTTTTGTTCACAATCTACATAAACGACAAAATGAGGGAATAAATAGCGACATAAGCAAGTTTGCCGATGACACCAAAATAGGCCGTCCCAATTTTCAAATGAGGACATTAGAGCACTCCCGGAAGATTTGAAAAGCATGCGTGGGCAGAATGGCAGATCAGTTTAAATAGATAAATGCAAAGTTCTAAATATTGGGCAGGGAAAAAACCCCCACATATAAACTAAATAATTTGATCTTAATACTACTGATTGCGAAAAGGATTTAGGGGTTCTGGTTAGCAGTAATCTAAAACCAAACAGCAGTGCTAATTTTGCAAAAAGCAAACAGAATCCCTTGGTTTATTCAAAAACATAAAAAATAGGGGTCCTCAGGTTGTTTTTCAACTCTTTTTAAACCTTTGGGTTTGGGCCCCATCTAGATTATGCTGCACAGTTTTGGTCACCGTATTACAGAATGGGAAAAATGTTGGAAAAGAAAAGGATGACTAAGTTATCCCCTGTATCAGAAATCTTCCCTTTAGGATAGACTGGGGGCCCTGAATCTACTCTAAAAGGGGTGAATTGGGGGAAAATTGAGGTTTTAAAAAAAACAGGAATAAAAAAAGGGGGTAAAAGGGTTTAAAAAAATCTTGTATTGACAGGACTCAACAATGGGAAGTTGGATAAATTCAGATTCAGAAAGGGGTATAGGGGAAATTGGTTTGGGAAAAGAGTTGTCGTAAAATGGAACAAACTCCCATACAGTTATGAGGGTAAAACGTTTGTAGTTTTAAAAAAAGGCTGAAAAATATGAGTGGGTGGGGGGGGTGTGAGTTGTACCTGACTGTTTGTGTTACTAGGTCAAAACCCTCCCTTCCTTAAGTGAATGTAACCTGCCCGGCTGGGTCAGGGCATTGGGTTAAGCCGGCGGAGATTTGGACCTCCCCCATGGGCCAGTAGGCCTGCCATGTTCCCTTTTTTCATGTTCTTTGTTCTTTTTTGACAACAGTTGGATATCTTTACTTGAAAGTTTGACTTATAGAAGCTTCAGTCAAAAAGGCGGGGTTCGCGTTGTCTCAAGACAACAGAAAATGAAATTTAAAAACGAAGCGAAAAGTATAGGCTTTATAAATGCATTTTAATCCCCCTGATCTGCCTTAAAAAGCGTCCCCCTTTTTAGACTGAAGAAGTGCTGAAGGGGCGAAAAGTTTTGTCAATAAAAATCCGTCGACTTGTCAAAATTTTCCAAAATATAATGATCTAAAAATTTTATCTTACCCCCCCCTATCTTCCCCCCATCACTGCAAATCACTAAAAAAGTCAACCCACTAACCCCATACGTTCCCTTTTAAAGATATTTTCCAGCTCTAGTACCGGTTTTTTTTTCTTCACATATAAAATCTACCGAATGCTCACTTCAAAACCTAAACTTAGTTTTTCCCAACTTTCCCCCGAACGACCTAACGTTTCATACCCGTTTCGCTTACTTCATAGTCACTGTCGTCTTCATTTTTTCCCACCATCCTAACTCATCCAACAATTTCTGCAACTTCTTAATTCCCTTTCACTTTTCTTACTAAATTTGCTTTTTTCAGTTTCCCTCAAACTCGGGTTTTTAACTAAATGTGATCAGATATAAAACCCATCTAACAAAAAAGCCACCCTTTTCCCTTTTTAAAGGGAAACAAAGCCGGAAACTTCTCACATTACTTCATAGGTTTAGTTTTTATTTTTTGTTTTTGAAACATGTATAACCTAGTACTAATCACCCTCCAAAATTTTAAAGGTCCTCCACCGCCCTTTCATGATTCTCCAATTTTTTTTAGTAAACGAAATAAAAAAGGCAAAATGGAAAAAAGTTGGCTTAATAAAGTGTTCATTATGTTTTTGTATTTTTTTTTTAAATTGTCGTATTTTAAACTTCTTATCCCCGTGTATGTGTAAAAGTTAGCAGGGGATTAATAGTAATAGTGGGCGTAGTATTGATAATGAATTGAGCATATACAGCAAAGGGGAAGAAACCTTGATAAACAACTTATCATCCCACCAAACTACGAGAAACAACCCTCAGTCGGGTCTAAATTTCCCTAACAAAAAAAAAAACTTAAAAATTTGTCCCAAAACCACGACACAGTAAAACTTCCAGGGGTTATATACGGGCATTCCCCGCGTTTATGCGAACCTTCTTCTACTAATCTTCCCAGGCGATTAAATGCTCGAAGAGCCTTGCAAGACCCAAATATTACGTCACCCCCCCAAAAGGAGGTGGAGTCGTCTCTCCACCGGAATAAACACCAAAATGATGGCCTTTTGGACCAATCCACTTAAAACCCCTCAAACACAACAGGGGAAACACCCCTAAAGTTTCCCATAAAAACCAGACAAATCTGAAACGCACCAGTGAAGGAAAGAAACTTCTGTACTTGATCCCAAACCCTAAACCAGCAAATTTGGGACCCAAGACTCATAAGCAAATTTCCTCTTAGACCAATCACATCAAAAGGGGTGCACCACAAACGCCGGGTTTTTCCAAACATTTTCCTCCCCCCCCGGGGACCTAGCCCCCTCATTTAAAATTGGCGCCTTCCCAACCGCATCCAAATCTCTCCATCCGAAAAAGAAACTAAGCGTTTGGACGTGACTTCCCTCTTCACTAAAGTACCTACTACAAGATCGGGTTCTCGACGAAATAATCGGCCTAATTCCTTTCCCCCCGGAATTTTGTTGACCTTATTAACTCTGTGTTAATTTAATTTTTTTCTTTCAGTAACAGGCCCAAAAAACAACGGCATGGGGAACCCCCCCTCAGTGCCTTTATAACAACGGAACCCTAGGGGAACCTTCGCCAACATCGCCCCTCGCGTCATTTGGTTCGTTACGGACACGCCTTAATAACTCCCAAACGTTTTGATGTAGGAATTTAAAAGGCCCGCAGTTAACCGGGGACCATTTCCTGGGAAAGGCCCAAAAAAAAACCCTTTCTAGACGTCCTCACCCAAAAAAATAATAACAACCTAAGATTTCAATTTACCGAAACCACAAATAAAAAAGACCTCCCATTTCATTCCGTCAAATACTAGGACCAAAAATTTTAGTTCTTCCAAGGTTACCAATTTGTAGTCCGATTTTTGGGGAATTTAATTACCCTTCACTGATTTACATTTTTTCCTTTTTATCAAAATTCAAAAAAAAATCTTCAGATCATTAATTCTCCACGTAATTCCACTCCCCAAAAAAAGTTATAATTCTTCCCAACAGCCAGGTTGCATCCAACATTTCTAAAGTATTTGCACAAGCTAACACTAGAGTCGCCATCGCTTCCAGTACTTCTATTAAGGATCTAACCAGGACTAAATCCAAGCCCATGAACCAGTCAACGCAGGGGTCTACACTATACCCTGTGGAGGCTGGACAGAATTTATGTGGGAGAAACAGCAAGAAACCCCCGAGACACGCATCAATGAACACATGAATGCATGCAGAAACGATAACCTGAACAACGCCTGCGTACAACACCGAAATTCCAACAATCATCTCATGAAATTCAAAGACGCCCGACTAGTAATCAAAGAAACTAATTTCCGTAGTCGAAAATGCCTTGAATCAGCACTTATCTCTGTTTCTAACACAATTAAACAAAACAAAGGCAGCTTCACCATCTCTGAAGTCTTAGCAAGAATCCTCCTGAAAACAGTAAACCCTACCATCACATAGTCTCCTGTTAGTTTAGCACATCGTAGATGTGGAACACTCCTACTGGCCTTTTATATTTCAACCTCCAGCAGAAATATTTGTCTAACCTATTGTTATACTACCCAAGTATTTGTTTTATCACCTTTTACTCACGTGCATATTGATTGTTCTACCTTATTGTATTACTTCTACTACTACTACTACTAATACTACTTATATCACTACTATTTCTAACACCACTAGTGTTTTCACCTCACCTTGACAGTATATATACCAACTATGTCCATTTATCGCTTGTAACGGCTTGAGAAAGCTCCTGGAGAGCGAAACGTTGCCACAATAAAATGTCACATTAGTTGCAATTGTGTCCTTTTACTTAACAGTCAATACAACACAAGACTCGGGGACTGTGACACTACTTCACAGTCAATACAACACAAGACTCGGGGACTGTGACACTACTTCACAGTCAATACAACACAAGACTCGGGGACTGTGACACTACTTCACAGTCAATACAACACAAGACTCGGGGACTGTGACGCTACTTCACAGTCAATACAACACAAGACTCGGGGACTGTGACGCTACTTCACAGTCAATACAACACAAGACTCGGGGACTGTGACACTACTTCACAGTCAATACGACACAAGACTCGGGGACTGTGACACTACTTCACAGTCAATACAACACAAGACTCGGGGACTGTGACACTACTTCACAGTCAATACAACACAAGACTCGGGACTGTGACGTACTTCACAGTCAATACAACACAAGACTCGGGGACTGTGACACTACTTCACAGTCAATACGACACAAGACTCGGGGACTGTGACACTACTTCACAGTCAATACGACACAAGACTCGGGGACTATGGCACTACTTCACAGTCAATACGACACAAGACTCGGGGACTATGGCACTACTTCACAGTCAATACGACACAAGACTCGGGGACTATGGAACTACTTCACAGTCAATACGACACAAGACTCGGGGACTGTGACACTACTTCACAGTCAATACGACACAAGACTCGGGGACTATGGCACTACTTCACAGTCAATACGACACAAGACTCGTGGACTATGGCACTACTTCACAGTCAATACGACACAAGACTCGGGGACTATGGCACTACTTCACAGTCAATACGACACAAGACTCGGGGACTATGGAACTATTCCACAGTCAATACAACACAAGACTCGGGGACTATGGCGCTACTTCACAGTCAATACGACACAAGACTCGGGGACTATGGCACTACTTCACAGTCAATACGACACAAGACTCGGGGACTATGGCACTACTTCACAGTCAATACGACAAAGACTCGGGGACTATGGAACTATTCCACAGTCAATACAACACAAGACTCGGGACTATGGCGCTACTTCACAGTCAATACGACACAAGACTCGGGACTATGGCACTACTTCACAGTCAATACGACACAAGACTCGGGGACTATGGCACTACTTCACAGTCAATACGACACAAGACTCGGGGACTATGGAACTATTCCACAGTCAATACAACACAAGACTCGGGACTATGGCGCTATTCCACAGTCAGCGAAACATATGACTCTGAACTGTGGCACTGTCACACAGTCAACACAAGACTCTGTGCTATGGCACTGTTCCAGAGTGAATGCAACACAGGACTCTGGGACTGTGGCACTGTCCACAGTTAACATAAGATGTAGATAAATGGTTAGAGAACCGACAAGTTTTAAATTAGACACATATGTAACACTTGGGTATTTTATGTGGAAAGCGCCACCAGTGGCTTCATCAGTCAATACAAAGTAAAAGGTATAAGGAGGGAGGAGTTTGAGGTTATCAGTCCTCGGCCTCGACTCCAGGCCGAGGGACTGATAACCTCAAACTCCTCCTCTCCTTATACCTTTCTACTTTGTATTGGACTGATGAAGCCACTGTGTGGCGAAACGTTTCCACAATAAAGATACCCAAGTGTTGCATATGTGTCTAATTTAACAGTTAACATAAGACTTTGGATTGTGGCACTGTAACATAGTCAACACAACGTAACACTCTGGACTGTGGCAATGTCCCACAGTCATTACAACACAGAACTCTGGACTGTGGCACTGTCTCACCGAATGATCTTCATTGAAATTTCTGTTATAAAAGAAATTCTAAACAATTCATGTCTTTAACGTAGTTAAGGCTTAATTTGCAATAAAGTTTTCTTAGCAGGGTAAGGATTATAAACATATATGTTCGGAAGATTTAGACTTTTAGACGCGGATTCTGACTGCAGTCCCAACAGAAAGTGTTACCCGAAATACTCTGAATAACCATGTGCTTTCTGTATAGTATGTCATTGATGTTAGCTAGGTCTGTATAGGTCGTATAAATAAAGATTATTATTGTTATTATTACAAGACGAACTACCATAGCTTTAATACTCGGGGAAGGGGAGTATTTGTCAGGTGAATTTAGAAACGAGATGTGATTGCAATGTGATTAATGTTCAAATCAGCATTATTTAAACTATTCAGCATTGATATTTCTGTTAAAACAGTAATTTTATCTTCAGTAACAAGAATAATAATAATAATTATAATAATAATAATAATAATAATAATAATAATAATAATAATAATAATAATAATAATAATAATAATAATAATAATAATAATAATAATAATAATAATAATAAAATAATAATAATAATAATAATAATAATAATAATAATAATAATAATAATAATAATAAAATCATAATAAAAATCATAATAATAATAATAATAATAAAAATATAACCAAACTCTTACCCTCAGATGAAAGATGTATATATTTTTAATGATTCAAAAGTATTAGTCATAGATTTGTTGTTCAGTGAAACTTTCATTTTGAATTCATTAAATCTAATGTTAGTAATTTTCTAGAAGACTCCAATAAATAATTCTGCATTTATGACGTGAAAAGTAAAGTCGCAATACCGCGGTTGGAATCCTTCACAATTATTCTACAAGTCGTTTGAACGTTTCGTTCTATCTTAGGTCAGTATGAAGTAACTGTTGCGATTTGCTTTCGATTTATGACAGATCGAAACATCGTCTAGAGTTTCTTCTCCTGATTTTTTTTGGTTTTCTAGCAGATGACTTTCCCGGGAATCTGAGAGAATCTGACGAGAACTACATCGTCTTTACTTCCCAATGCACTCGACTGGCTGGTTGTGTTGCACAGAATGGAGCCTGCTTGGCTTCCTGCAACAGTGCCACGCAATTCCAAGTTACCGGCGGCTGTAATGGAACGGGATGCTTGTGTTGCGCTACTAAGGGTGAGTATATTGGTCTCTCTCTCTCTCTCTCTCTCTCTCTCTCTCTCTCTCTCTCTCACTCTCTCTCTCACTCTCTCTCTCACTCTCTCTCTCTCTCTCTCTCAATATTACAGTACCAATCTCGAAAGGTTATCCATTCAGCTAAGAATTTCAGTATATATACAGTGAATAATAGCAATTTTATGCTCACTAAATTACTATAAATAAGTTTACTGCAATAAATTTATGTTCCTCTGTTTATGAATAATATCTTAATGTTACACGGAATACTATATTAAATGGAATATTATTCTGTCATTTTATCAACATAATATAAATTACTACCCGTGCAAACAGCGTGTAGCGCTAACGCCAACTGCACTAGCGCCGGTGGTGCTTGCCAAGCTACTGCGTGTGATGTGTTGCACAAGACGATCGCAGGTGGATGTTTGGGCCAGACTTGTTATTGCTGTGCTGTCAGAGGTTAGTAGGGAGACTTACAGTTTTATTAATGCTGATTATAATGCTTGCATTGGTGATAATGTTAATATATACAAATACAAATTTACACACACACACACACAAATGGCCTCATGTTTTTGTTACCTTACAGATTGTGAGCCAACAAATAAATGCAAGCGTGCTGGTGGTTTTTGTTCTCTCACGTGTGCAAATGGGATGGAGGTGATCCCTAGCAGCTGTACGGGCACACAATGCCAGTGCTGCGCGAAACGTTAGTAAGCTCTCTCTTCATGTGATATGGCACAACACACACACACGGAAGGGAAGAAAAAAGTAATAGAAAAGAACAGTACTTGGTATCTATCAGGCATTGACGATCTTTTCAGCAGAGTGATCAGGCCAGCAACCAGGAGGGCTGGTCCGGAACCAGACCCTAGGGCAGTGACCCCTGTAAACCTCAACAGGTGGATGGTGTGAGGCAGACATACACATTGCTCTTCATACATTATTTGTTTTCCTCGTGTGTGATCTCTTGTTCCAAGTAGATAAATGGCTCAGAGAACAGACAAGTTGATCAATTAAACAATAGTACGACACTTGGGTAACTGTATTGTGGAAACGTTTCGCCACACAGTGGCTTCATCAGTCCAATACAAAGAAGAATGGCGAAGATCAGAAGGAGTTTGATGTAATCAGTCCCTCAGTCTTGAGTGATGGACTGATTACATCAACTCAAGCTGGAGGACTGATTACATCAACTCCAGGCTGAAGGACTGATTACATCAACTCCAGGCTGGAGGATTGATTACATCAACTCCAGGCTGGAGGACTGATTAAATCAACTCCAGGCTGGAGGACTGATTACATCAACTCCAGGCTGGGGGACTGATTACTTCAACTCCAAGCTGGGGAACTGATTACTTCAGCTCCAAGCTGGGGACTGATTTCCTCAAACTCCTTCTGATCTTCAACATTCTTCTTTGTATTGAATTGATAAAGCCACTGCGATCATCATCCACCGCGACCCGGTCCCAGACCATGTTTCTCTGTTGATAGCCCGATCAGTCAGGCTGTTGGTGCTATACCAACATTAATATATCTCTTTGTTTCACTCTGTTAAAAGAGTAATTCCCTGACCCCTCATCATATAAAAATTAATTACTTTTTCCATTCCTGTTTAACACCATTTGAAACTTACCACTTTAGTTCTCACTACGTATCAGCCAACGAAATATATATACCGAGAAGAGTCATTAGTAAGACTATATAAGACTATATATAGTCTTACTAACTTATCGTAATAGACAGGCTTCAAACTTAACAAAATAAACTTCCTCATTAAGCATCGATACTCCAAAAACCACTATAATAATATACATAATATAATAATATATGTTACAGACTGTGTTACGAACCACGAATGTAGAGAACATTACGGATCGTGCGTACGCAGGAGGTGCAGATCTTACGAGAGACACGTAGGGTCTGGCTGCTCTGGCCAAGGATGCCGCTGCTGTGCAATGATGAGTGAGTATATCATTAGAAATGCACGTAATATAACTCGTATATATACATAGATGTCGTGCCGAATAGGTAAAACTTGCTATTTTGGCTTCAATAGCAACGCTCTTCTTGCCGAATAAGGCAAGCGAAAATTTGTGTATGCAAATAATTTCGCAAAAATCATTCTGAACCTAACGAAAAAAATATATTTCATTGTATTTATTAAATTATTGTAAACTTATCTAAAATATATTTCGTTGGATTAGGCTAAATTAAATTGCGCTTGTTATAATAAAGTTAGGTAAGTTTTCTAAGGTTATTTTGGTACAAAATTATTAATTTTTACATTAACATAAATGAAAAAAATATATCTTTAAACGTATGAGAGAAAAATTTAGAAAAGACTTAATTTTAAATAAGTTCTTGTTAATTAACCAGTTTTACCTATTCGGCACGACATATATATATATATATTTCTTTTAATTGTTAAGAAATGATAATTCTTAATCCAGCTTCATGAAAGCTTTGATATACATATATGGAATTATTTTATATCTTGACCCAGATCGTGACTCAGGAAACGGGACAGACAGCGAAATAAACGGAAACGTAATTAACGAAAAACAGCAAAATGACGAAGAAAATGAGGAGTGGGAGAACGAATATGATCATGTGGAAAACGATGAAGCAGCAGAAGACGAACAGAAGGAACAGGCTGTAGTATCGGAGGTTGAAGAAATACAAGAGGAGACAACAGTAGACCAGAGGAAGATTTAGAAAGACAGCAAGACCAGCTGCTGCAGCTTCTTACACACACACACACACACACACACACACACACACACACACACACACACACACACACACACACACACACACACACACACACACACACCTCAATTCTAAATCAATGAAAAGAGAGTCAATTAATATTTTGTTTTGAAGCATTTCATAGAGTTTATATATCACTACCTGCTGGTCAGGCCTTGACCCGCCCTCAGCGAAGCCGAGATTAAACATCACTGATCAACCTCAAGCCAAGGCTGCACCAACCTCAAGCCAAGGCTGCACCAACCTCAAGCCAAGGCTGCACCAACCTCAAGCCAAGGCTGCACCAACCTCAAGCCAAGGCTGCACCAACCTCAAGCCAAGGCTGCACCAACCTCAAGCCAAGGCTGCACCAACCTCAAGCCAAGGCTTCATCAATCTTAACCAAATGCTGCATCAACTTTAATCAAATGCTGCACCAACCTTAATCAGCCAAGTCATGTCAGTTTGTAAGAAAATTTACATTGTTCGTGAGGAATGTCCAACGAAATTCTCCAGGAATATGGACCACTACGTTCAAATTACTTGTTCCTCCCTCCCTTGCCCCTTCCTTCCCCTCCCGTTCTATTTCCCCCTCTCCCCTCCCTCTTTTTCAATACCCCTCTTCCTCATGAACGTTCAAATGTCCTCTTTCTCTCCTTCCCCATCCATTCCTCCTGACCCACAAAGTTCCCAGTATTACAGGTTGCTATATATGTTATTATTTTTGGCTTCAGAACTGGTATTTTTGTGAATTTGAACACTGTTTTGGTATTTTCATTTATTGCATGCAAATAAAAAATAACACTAAAGGTGTTTGGTTATCTTTATAAGTAATTATTATTTTAATGACTTCATAATGATGATGACACTAAGACCTCATAAAATGTAAACACAAAATTTATTACAATAGTTGCAGGAGCTGTAATAAACATGGAGTGTTAGAGATGACATCAACTTAAGGTACAGTTATTTTCAGGGGGAAAATTAGAGTTCCAAAGGTTGTGTCGGTGAGAAGCAAACAATTAATGCTGTATATTAGAGGACATGTATACCTGGAGAGCGTTCCAGGGGTTAACCCCCCTGCGGCCCGGTCTGTGACCAGGCTCTATGTATTAGATGACACGTAACGTTATGTATTAGATGACACGTAACGTTATGTATTAGATGACACGTAACGTTATGTATTAGATGACACGTAACGTTATGTATTAGATGACACGTAACGTTATGTATTAGATGACACGTAACGTTATGTATTAGAGGACACGTAACGTTATGTATTAGAGGACACGTAACGTTATATAATAGAGGACACTAATTTGTATCATTGGTTTTGAAACCCGATAACTGAGACACTTGGGCAACAATTGGGAATCTTTATTCCTGAAAACCTTCGGCAGCCAGTAGTTTCTTCCATCACTTCCGTGGCTGGCAAAAATAACAAGAAGGGTAAGTAAGTTTATTCAGGTATATTCAGGGAATATATTCTTGTCAAAGTTATGAGTGGTAGACCAGGGCGGGGGGTGTCAGTGTGAGTGAGTTGTCGCCCTAAAATAAATGGATCAGTTACAGTCACAGATACTCTCGCAGCTTTTAACAAGGATACAGTTACGGTGAGCCAGGTAACAATCGAAGCTCTAATCTTTGAGAGTTGACAGCCAGGGTTATAGACGATATACTTCTCAACTTATATGGAAGCCGCAAATAAGATGATTTAATCCAAATCAAAGGCTCGGAAACATGGATTTGTTGCTTGAGATACATGACACGGATACAGGTGAAGTTACTAGTGCTCTCAGCTACACTCATTCTGTATCATACACTACCACGGGTGTGTTGTTGTGCCGAGGAGAGTGTCACTGTAGTGCCAGGGACATTTTTTTTAAATATATTTCAGTCATTTTATGATTCTTCTATGCTTTATGAATGCCAACATTTTCCTGTTATCTGAATTATTTTAGATAATTTACATGCCAAGAATACAGCGTTGTAGCTGGCTCCTGTGTGTCTCGGTGCTAAAACACTAGCAATAAGAACGTACAATACCGTGACTGGAACAATGCACAAATAACCCTCACATAGGAGAGAGAAACTTATGAAGTTTCTGTGGGACCGAAACGTCGTCACAAGTTTCATTCAACTATGTGTGCAGGTTATGTGTGTAGTGTAGAATATTAGGACTACGGTCAATATCTTCCAATCGTTTCCAATGACTTGCTGGAGATTTTTTTTTTTTTTTTTTGCTAGATTCCCACAATATTTCTACTTTTTTTTTATAGAACTTACTGTGAAACATTGCCATATCTCAATACATTTTGTGTATCCAATTTTCTAAATATACAATTTTTCATTTCTTCCCAAGCTGTGCAGATGTTATCCAATCTCCGTCGATAGCCTCTATTTCTTGGTCTCTCCAGCGTTATCTCTGATTCCACAGAGATCAACTTGAATCATCTGTTCAGTTCCCTCACAGATCTCATTCCAAGATCTCCCACCTTTCTCCATTGGTCTTTCTACCTCATCCATTAAGGTAATCTTCCTTCCAGTGTTGCCATGAAGCAACCGGTAAGCCAGGGAAAGGCCTCGATCAGATGACCAAAACTCCAACGGAGGGTCATCATCTGCCTAAGACCCGCGATCTGTTTCCTGACGAACCTTACTTTACCTACCTACACTACGTCATTCTCATTTATTTCTGCGTCTCTTCTCACAATGCATATTCGTTTCCATGTCCAGGTGCTTTTTCGACTTTGCTGTCCTGATTTTTTTAGGTAAACCATAAGCTCTCTGAGCTTCCCCTTCTCAATTGTGTTTTATAATTTCTTCTTCCCGTATCTCCCAGTTACGTACTCCATTTTACTATATTTCCTTCCATTTCTTTTTAACACAGCACCGCTCTCCTCATTCCTTACACTCCTTGTTCCTTTACATTAGGCATTCACATCAAAGTTGTTTGGTCAATGTCACTAAGAGGCTTCACGTAGTCTATTTCCTCTATGTCTCATACATGTGAGGTAAAGACCAGATCCAATTTTGCTGGATCGTCTCCTCTTCTCTCCCTCTCAGGACATCCTGGGAAAATAACTTCTCCCGACGACCTCCATCAACTTCTTCTTGATTAATTTCTTGCGGTTAAAGTCTCACATGATAATTAGTTTTGCATTAGTTCTCTACTCCCGAGTTACACTCGGGTTGTTAATGAGTAACACACGTGCAACACAAGCAATCTTGAAGAATGAGGCACTTGTGCAACATTTGGGAATCTTTATTGAGGAAACGACTCCGTGCTAAGGGACTGATTACCTCAAACTTCTACTCACCTTCCACTGTTCTTCTCTGTATTGGACTGACAAAGCCACTGGCTGGCGAAACTTTTCCTCAATAAAGATTCCCAAATATTGCACAAGTGTCTCGTTCTTCAACTTGTCATCTTTCTAAACCATTTACATCACACTAGGAATCTTCATTGACGAAACACTTTGCCTGCGGTATAGGTTTCATCAGTGGACTACTGAGATGTATCATACTCCTACAGACATCAGCGCTGGTCGAAGAGGAAGTGGAGAGGTAGTCTGATGTAATCACTCTAGGTGCAAGACGATCTGTCTCTTAGCCTAAAGATAATTTGTGTTTGGATGGGTCGAGTCCCTGCTTGTCGCCCCGTCTATTAATCACTCGCAAGTATTATTGCTTCCTGGTCTTCTGGGTAATATTTTGAAACTGCATGGAAAATGCCTCCTCCTGTGTATGTGTGTGTGTGTGTGTGTGTGTGTGTGTGTGTGTGTGTGTGTGTGTGTGTGTGTACTCACCTGGTTGACTGAATCTATATTCCATCTACTTATAAATACATCAATGCTCCACGCAGAAACAAGCGAATGAATATACAGACAAATAACGCGGTTTGCAGGATTCGAACCCACGTTTGGAAGGTGGCATAGTTTCTTACGTGACGCCTTACACAATGGGTGGGTCTGAATCCTGCTGACGGTGATCTTAATCTGTGTATAAATGCATGTATGTATATATGCTGGTGACTGACTCACTGGGCCTGGCGAGGCAGTCTTCCAAGGAGCTGCAAGTCTCCCTCACAACGACAATCAGATCCTGTGTAAAGTTACCTACCCTCACCCAGTCAGACCTGTCCTGGTTCCCACAACACCTGATAAATCAACACACTCGGATCACCAGTGGTTACTTTCTCCTTCTCTCCCTTCCTTTCCCCTTCCCCTCCGTTCCTTTCTCCCTTCCTCCCTTAGTAATTTCCTTCCTCCCCTAGTATCTTCCTTTCTCCCCTAGTATCTTCCTTTCTCCCATAGTATCTTCCTTCCTCCATCCTTCTCTTCCTTCCTCCCTCCCTCTATGTTTCTTTTCTATTAAAAAAGAAGCGACTCCAACCTGCTGTGTTGCATTAATATATTTCAGGAATCAACGCCTCCCACCTCACCACATCTCACCTCACCTGTACCACATCCCACCTCACCTGTACCACATCCCACCTCACCTGTCCAGCCTCCCATCTCACCTGTACCACATCCCACCTCACCAGTCCAGCCTCCCACCTCACCTGCACCACATCCCACCTCACCTGTACCACATCCCACCTCACCAGTCCAGCCTCCCACCTCACCTGTACCACATCCCACCTCACCACTCCAGCCTCCCACCTCACCTGCACCACATCCTACCTCACCTGTACCACATCCCACCTCACCAGTCCAGCCTCCCACCTCACCTGTACCACATCATTACATAAAAGAGACAATAAGGTGACATTTCTTATTTCCTCTTCAAAACGACAATTTTCATGAGAAAACATCCATCTGTAGAAGTAAACCTGTAAAAATATATTATTTGAAAATCAGTATATCTCCTCAACGCTGTAGGCCTATCAAAAATGTGCGTAAGGCGCAACATTGTATTCTTTATATGTGAAATCTTTGTATTTATTCGTACCTAAATTTATATAGGAATATCTGTCTGGAATGATATACAGTATATATATATATATATATATATATATATATATATATATATATATATATATATATATATCGTGCCGAATAGGTAAAATTTTGCAAATTTAGCTTAAATAGCAACGCCCTTTTGCGAATAAGGAAAAGCGAAAATTTTGTATGCATAATTTCGCAAAAAATCATCTGAACCTAACGAAAAAAATATATTTAATTGGACTAACCTAAATTAAATTCGCTTGTTGTAATAAGTTAGATAAGTATTCTAAGATTCTTCTGGTACAAAATTATTTTTACATTAACATAAATGAAAAATATATCATTAAACGTATAAGAGAAAATTTTAGAAAGGACTTAATTTTAAATGAGTTCTTACTAATTAACCAATTTTACCTATTCGGCAAAACAAATATATATATATATATATATATATATATATCATTCTCCATCTCGTTTGAATACTTCTCACGAGCAGTACATATATTAATGTATCCACAAAACAGTTGGTTTTAACAAATAACAATACTGGAAAGCCGGAGATAAAACCCCGAGTTAGACATACGTAAATACAAACATATATAGATGTATATGGCCTCTTTATTCTTTATCTATCAATATTTTTTTTTACTACTGGTTGCTCAAGGCTCACATAAGCTTATGGCGTGATAATGGCAGTGTCATGTGCGAGCAGCTGTTGCAGGACTGCACAAGTGATTGCCTCTACCTCTGTTTATAAA
>WNWK01034097.1:0-20660 GCA_009830355.1 Cherax destructor | reverse complement strand
AGTATACAAAACAGTGAACGCAGTACACAAAACAGTGAACGCAGTATACAAAACAGTGAACGCAGTATACAAAACAGTGAACGCAGTATACAAAACAGTGAACGCAGTATACAAAACAGTGAACGCAGTATACAAATACAGTGAACGCAGTATACAAAACAGTGAACGCAGTATACAAAACAGTGAACGCAGTATACAAAACAGTGAACGCAGTATACAAAACAGTGAACGCAGTATACAAAACAGTGAACGCAGTATACAAAACAGTTAACGCAGTATACAAAACAGTGAACGCAGTATACAAAACAGTGAAAGCAGTATACAAAACAGTGAACGCAGTATACAAAACAGTGAACGCAGTATACAAAACAGTGAACGCAGTATACAAAACAGTGAACGCAGTATACAAAACAGTGAACGCAGTATACAAAACAGTGAACGCAGTATACAAAACAGTTAATGCAGTAAACAAAACAGTGAACGCAGTATACAAAACAATGAACGCAGTATACAAAACAGTGAATGCAGTACACAAAATAGTGAACACAGTATATAAAAAATAATGAACGCAGTATACAAAACAGTGAACGCAGTATACAAAACAGTGAACGTAGTATACAAAACAGTGTACGCAGTACACAAAACAGTGAACGCAGTATACAAAACAGTGTACGCAGTATACAAAACAGTGAACGCAGTATACAATACAGTATATATATATATATATATTTTTTTTTTTTTTTTTTATTTATTTATTTATTTATTTATTAACACATCGGCCGATTCCCACCAAGGCAGGGTGGCCCGAAAAAGAAAAACTTTCATCATTTCCTCCATCACTGTTTTGCCAGAGGGTGTTTACACTACAGTTAAAAAACGCCATTAACACCCTTCCTGACTGTGATCTCTGACATGACAGAAAAGAGCATTATTAGTGTCGGCAAGCCTAACACTATTTTTGTGCTCCCTAAGTCTGTCAGAAAGAGATCGGCCAGTTTCTCAAAAGTACTGAAGAGGACATGAGGAACAAGAAATAGAGTAGACACCAGGAGCATCTATAGAGGGAGGAGAGGTATGAACTAGATTAGTGCGAAGAGTGTTAGTCTGGCGGAAAGTAAGTTTGATGTCTAAGGAACGGAGAGAGTTGTTGAGACTAGAGAGACCGGAAATGTAGGGAAGATAAAGCCCACTGCGTGGGCGAAACGTTGTCAATAAAGGATCACATTATACTGCTTATGTGTTTATTTTTCCAAGACAGAGGACTGGAGAGTTCCCAGGAGTAGAGAGTTTGGGAGAGAATAAAGTCCGTTTAACACGTGAGAAGGCAGAGTCTATGAAATGGGAAGGGTATCCAAGACGGGAAAATGAATTATGAAGAATGTAAATTTCTACTTCAAGGAACTGAGGATCACAAATGCGGAGAGCACGGAGAAAGAGGGAGAGAAAAACACTTAGACATCAAACTTACTTTCCACCAGACTAACACTCTTCGCACTAATATATTTCATACCTCTCCTCCCTATATAGATGCTCCTGGTGTTTACTCTATTTCTTGCTCCTCCTGTCCTCTTCAGTACTTTGGAGAAACTGGCCGATCTCTTTCTGACAGACTTAGGGAGCACAAAAGTAGTTTAAGGCTTGCCGACACTAATAATGCTCTTTTCTGTCATGTCAGAGATCACAGTCATCCTATAGACTGGACTTCTGCTAAAACTGTCTACGCTACTTCTAACATTCACAGTCGCCGTTTGGTTGAATCCTCCCTTATACACAACTTTCCTTGTATGAATCTGAGTCCTGCCTTTGTCTCTGTTGATGCTTTCTTTCGCATTATATTGTTAAATGCTCCAAACTTCAGAACACCCGTGACTTAACCTGATTTTTTTTTTCTTCTCCCTCTTCCCCTTTCCTTTTTATTCTTTCTCCTATCTGTTTTCTTTCTTTTGCCATGTTCATGTGGTTCATTATTATCTTTTACCCTCTCTGTGTTCCTGCACTATATATGTAGGATTGTGTGGTGTAGTGGGTTAAGGCGTCATGTGTTTTTCGCTCACCACGAGGCAGTGCCAAAACTACATGGGTTCGAATCCTCGGCTAGTCGCAGTGTTGTTATTGTACATATATCTTCTATATAAATAAAAATGTAAATGTTCGTTTGTTCAAAATCTTAAATCCCCGAAAGTTCTTCACCGATTGCTTTGAAATTTTGACACAACGTTGCATTCGAATATGCGCGTGTTTCTATTTACCTAATATTATATAGATGTCACACCTGTAATTAATATATAGATGTCACACCTGTGGCAGAATGATAGTCTCATTCCGACATTTCAAATGGCTGCTTCAGCCATTTTGGGCCACCCCGCTTCGGTGGGAAACGGCCGACGTGTTGAAAGAAAGAAAGAATATATATATATATATATATATATATATATATATATATATATATATATATATATATATATATATATATATATATATATATATATTATATATATATATATGTCGTGCCGATTAGGTAAAACTGGTCAATTAGCAAGAACTCATCTAAAATTAAGTCCTCTCGAAAATTTTCTCTTATACGTTTAAAGATATATTTTTTCATTTATGTTAATGTGGGAATTTATAATTTTGTACCAAGAGAAACTTTGAAAACCTACCTAACCTTATTACAACAAGAGCAATTTAATTTAGCCTAACCCAACTAAATATATTTTAGATACGTTAACATTAATTTAATAATAAACAAACACAATGAAATATATTTTTTTCGTTATGTTCAGAATGATTTTGGCGAAATTATTGCATACACAAATTTTCGCTTGTCATATATGACAAGGTGAGCGTTGCTATTTAAGCCAAAATCGCAAGTTTTATAATCGGCACGACATATATATATATATATATATATATATATATATATATATATAATGTCGTGCCGATTAGGTAAAACTGGTCAATTAGCAAGAACTCATTTAAAATTAAGTCCTCTCTAAAATTTTCTCTTATACGTTTAAAGATATATTTTTTTCATTTAGGTTAATGTAAGAATTTATAATTTTGTACGAAGAGAAACTTTAAAAAACCTACCTAACCTTATTACAACAAGCGCAATTTAATTTAGCCTAACCTAACTAAATATATTTTAGATACGTTAACATTAATTTAATAATAAACAAACACAATGAAATATATTTTTTTCGTTATGTTCAGAATGATTTTGGCGAAATTATTGCATACACAAATTTCACTTGTCTTATATGGCAAGAAGAGCGTTGCTATTTAAGCCTAAATCGTAAGTTTTACCTAATCGGCACGACATATATATATATATATATATATATATATATATATATATATATATATATATATATATATATATATATATATATATATATATGTCGTGCCGATTAGGTAAAACTGGTCAATTAGCAAGAACTCATCTAAATTTAAGTCCTTTCTAAAATTTTCTCTTATACGTTTAAAGATTTTTTTTTTTCATTTATGGTAATGTAAGAATTTATAATTTTGTACCAAGAGAAACTTTGAAAACCTACCTAACCTTATTACAACAAGCGCAATTTAATTAACCCTAACCCAACTAAATATATTTTAGATACGTTAACAATAATTTAATCATAAACAAACACAATGAAATATTTTTTTTCGCTATGTTCAGAATGATTTTGGCGAAATTATTCAATACACAAATTTTCGCTTGTCTTATATGGCAAGGTGAGCGTTGCTATATAAGCCAAAATCGCAAGTTTTACCTAATCGGCACGATATATATATATATATATATATACATATATATATATATATATATATATATATATATATATATATATATATATATATATATATATATATATATATATATATGTCGTGCCGATTAGGTAAAACTGGTCAATTAGCAAGAACTCATCTAAATTTAAGTCCTTTCTAAAATTTTCTCTTATACGTTTAAAGATTTTTTTTTCATTTATGGTAATGTAAGAATTTATAATTTTGTACCAAGAGAAACTTTGAAAACCTACATAACCTTATTACAACAAGCGCAATTTAATTTAGCATAACCCAACTAAATATATTTTAGATACGTTAACATTAATTTAATAATAAACAAACACAATGAAATATATTTTTTCGTTATGTTCAGAATGATTTTGCGAAATTATTGCATACACAAATTTTCACTTGTCTTATATGGCAAGATGAGCGTTGCTATTTAAGCTAAAATCGTAAGTTTTACCTAATCGGCACGACATATATATATATATATATATATATATATATATATATATATATATATATATATATATATATATATATATATATATATATATATATATATATATATATATATGTCGTGTTGATTAGGTAAAACTGGTCAATTAGCATGAACTCATTTAAAATTAAGTCCTTTCTAAAAAATTTCTTATACGTTTATCAATATATTTTTTTCATTTATGTTAATGAAAAAATTATAATTTTGAACCAAGAGAAACTTTGAAACCTACCTAACCTTATTACAAAAAGCGCAATTTAATTTAGCCTAACCCAACTAAATATATCTTAGATACGTTAACATTAATTTAATAATAAACAAACACAATGAAATATATTTTTTTCGTTAGGTTCAGAATGGTTTTTGCGAAATTATTGCATACACAAATTTTCGCTTGTCTTATATGGCAAGATGAGCGTTGCTATTTAAGCCAAAATCGCAAGTTTTACCTAATCGGCACGACATATATATATATATATATATATATATAAAGCGTCCTGATGGAGCCACCATGCTACCCTGGAAGGATGGTAAGCAGATTGCTTGGGACTACACCTGTGCTGCCACATTGGCAGACACCTACCTGCCTCACTCCTTAGCCGAAGGGGGTGGAGCTGCCAGCCACAGGGAGACCCAGAAGACCCGCAAATATGAAGACCTTCCCTCTTGCTATAACTTCATCCCAATAGGGTCGGAGACCCATGGAGCATGGGGCAAGTGTGCTCTAAAGTTTCTCAAGGAGCTGGGTGGAAAACTCATCATAGAAACCAAGGACCACAGGGCGACCAGCTTCCTGTTTCAGAGACTCAGTGTTGCGATCCAGAGGGAAATGCCTGCAGTATTCTGGGCACGCGGCCCACTGCCGGGAGTTGGACGAAGTATTTGACATGTAGCTCTGAGTTGTTATCTATGTTGTTTTACTCCCCATTGTATTTTGTATTTTGTCTTGAAATAAAGTTTGTATAAAAAAAAAGATGGGGTAGTAGGGAAGTGGAATATTCAAATGGCTTCAGAAAGAAATCTAAATATTCTTCCTTGAAGTCTTTTATCCACTTCTCCGAGGCAATGGGTCCCACAATTGACACTAGAGGTGGACCCCATCCTATATATATATATATATATATATATATATATATATATATATGTCGTGCCGATTAGGTAAAACTGGTCAATTAGCAAGAACTCATCTAAAATTAAGTCCTTTCTAAAATTTTCTCTTATACGTTTAAAGATATATTTTTTACATTAATGGTAATGTAAGAATTTATAATTTTGTACCAAAAGAAACTTTGAAAACCTACCTAACCTTATTACAACAAACGCAATTTAATTTAGCCTAACCCAACTAAATATATTTTAGATACGTTAACATTAATTTAATAATAAACAAACACAATGAAATATATTTTGTTCGTTAGGTTCAGAATGATTTTGGCGAAATTATTGCATACACAAATTTTCACTTGTCTTATATGGCAAAGTGAGCGTTGCTATTTAAGTCTAAATCGCAAGTTTTACCTAATCGGCACGACATATATATATATATATATATATATATATATATATATATGTCGTGCCGATTAGGTAAAACTGGTCAATTAGCAAGAACTCATCTAAAATTAGGTACTTTCTAAAATTTTCTTATACGTTTAAAGATATATTTTTTTCATTTATGTTAATGTAAGAATTTATAATTTTGTACCAAGAGAAACTTTGAAAACCTACCTAACCTTATTACAACAAGCGCAATTTAATTTAGCCTAACCAAACTAAATATAATTTAGATACTTTAACAATAATTTAATAATAAACAAACACAATGAAATATATTTTTTTCGTTATGTTCAGAATGATTTTGGCGAAATTATTGCATACACAAATTTTCACTTGTCTTATATGGCAAGGTGAGCGTTGCTATTTAAGCCAAAATCGCAAGTTTTACCTAATCGGCACGACATATATATATATATATATATATAAACACTGATCTCTGGCCGACGGAGACTCGACCCTACGAACCTTGTGACAGGAACGCAGTGCTTTACCGACCGTACCACACTGGACCAATACCTTGGCATCCAGCTCACGCTAGACGTTGATCCAAGGCACCCAGCCAGGCAGGTGGCTTACAGCTTTCATCTCATCCCTGCATGCATCGACACAACTAGAGATTTTTACAATGCTAGGAATTCGCAAGAGCAGGCGAAATATTCACAAACACTGATCTCTGGCCGACGGAGACTCGACCCTACGAACCTTGTGACAGGAACGCAGTGCTTTACCGCGAATTCCTAGCATTGTAAAAATCTCTAGTTGTGTCGATGCATGCAGGGATGATGAAAGCTGTAATCCACCTGCCTGAAAGCTGGGTGCCTGGATCAACGTCTAGCGTGAGCTGGATGCCAAGGTATTGGTCCAGTGTGGTACGGTCGGTAAAGCACTGCGTTCCTGTCACAAGGTTCGTAGGGTCGAGTCTCCGTCGGCCAGAGATCAGTGTTTGTGAATATTTCGCCTGCTCTTGCGAATTCTAGCATATATATATATATATATATATATATATATATATATATATATATGTCGTCCGATTAGGTAAAACTGGTCAATTAGCAAGAACTCATCTAAAATTAAGTCCTTTCTAAAATTTTCTCTATACGTTTAAAGATATATTTTTTCATTTATGTTAATGTAAGAATTTATAATTTTGTACCAAGAGAAACTTTGAAAACCTACCTAACCTTATTACAACAAGCGCAATTTAATTTAGCCTAACCCAACTAAATATATTTAAGATACGTTAACATTAATTTAATAATAAACAAACACAATGAAATATATTTTTTCGTTATGTTCAGAATGATTTTGGAAATTATTGATACAAAATTTTCACTTGTCTTATATGGCAAGGTAGCGTTGCTATTTAGCAAAATCGAAGTTTCTAATCGGCAGACATATATATATATATATAATATATATTAATATATATACTATATATATATTAAATATTAAATTAATTATATATAAATATAAATATAATATATATTTATATGTCGGCGATTAACGGTAAAAGCCATGCCTGTCATTTCTGTAGTATTCATTAGAATAGTTTAAACTTTGAAATCCTACCTACTTGCCATAATATAGAACAACTAAAATTTTGTAGCAATAATTTAATACACAAAAAATATTTTTTCGTGTTCAGAATGATGGAAATTATATGCATATTTCATGGTAAGTGTGCTATTAAGCAATGTTTTACTAACGAATTATATATTTATAATTTAATTTATATATATATATATATATATATATATATATATATATATATATATATATATATATATATATATATATATATATATATATATATGTCGTGCCGATTAGGTAAAACTGGTCAATTAGCAAGAACTCATCTAAAATTAAGTCCTTTTAAAATTTTCTCTTATACGTTTGAAGATATATTTTTTTCATTTACGTTAATGTAAGAATTTATAATTTTGTACCAAGAGAAACTTTGAAAACCTACCTAACCTTATTACAACAAGCGCAATTTAATTTAGCCTAACCCAACTAAATATATTTTAGATACGTTAACATTAATTTAATAATAAACAAACACAATAAAATATATTTTTTTCGTTAGGTTCAGAATGATTTTGGCGAAATTATTGCATACACAAATTTTCACTTGTCTTATATGTCAAGAAGAGCGTTGCTATTTAAGCCAAAATCGCAAGTTTTACCTAATCGGCATGACATATATATTGTGCCGATATATATATATATATATATATAATATATATATTCTGCGATTAGTAAACTCGATTTGCTTAAATAGTAAGTCACTCATATAAGACAAGTAATTACATATCCAAACATCTGAACATAACGAAAAATATATTTAATTGTGCTTGTTTATTATTAATGTTAACGTATCTAAAATATATATGAATTATTGCAGCTTTTAAAAGTAGGTTAGTTTCTGGTACAAATTATATTATTAATAATGAAAAATATATTTAAACGTATAGAGAAATTTTAGAAAGGACAATTTTAGATGAGTTTGTATGACAGTTTATATCGGCACGACATATATATATATATATATATATATATGTCGTGCCGATTAGGTAAAACTGGTCAATTAGCAAGAATAGATCTAAAATTAAGTCCTTTCTAAAATTTTCTCTTATACGTTTAAATATATATTTTTTTCATTTATGTTAATGTAAGAATTTATAATTTTGTACCAAGAGAAACTTTGAAAACCTACCTAACCTTATTACAACAAGCGCAATTTAATTTAGCCTGACCCAAATAAATATATTTTAGATACGTTAACATTAATTTAATAATAAACAAACACAATGAAATATATTTTTTCGTTATGTTCAGAATGATTTTGGCGAAATTATTGCATACACAAATTTTCACTTGTCTTATATGGCAAGGTGAGTGTTGCTATTTAAGCCAAAACGCAAGTTTTACCTAATCGGCACGACATATATATATATATATATATATATATATATATATATATATATATATATATATATATATATATATATATATATATATATATAAATATATATATATATATATAAACACTGATCTCTGGCAGAAGGAGACTCGAACCTACGAACCTTGCAACAAGGTACGCAATGTTCTACCGACCGTACCACACTGGACCAATACCTTGGCGTCCAGCTCACGCTAGACGTTGATCCAAAGCAGCCAGCTTTCAGGCAGGTGGCTTACAGCTTTTCATCTCATCCCCAGTCAAGATACGTGTTTTACCATCATCCGAGGACTTACGGTGGTGTGGATGCCTCTGAGGTAATTTCATTCTACTCCCTGTTTGGTGTACTAGCCCAACCAGCAGTATTTTATATTAATTCCCTCATATTTGTATTTCAGTGTTTCCCTCATATTTGTATTTCAGTGTTTCCCTCATATTTGTATTTCAGTGTTTCCCTCATATTTGTATTTCAGTGTTTCCCTCATATTTGTTCTACAATTTTTTTCCATGAGAAGTGCCTCTTGTCTCTAACAGTGACACAGTAATAATAGTGCCTCTTGTCTCTAACAGTGACACAGTAATAATAGTGCCTCTTGTCTCTAACAGTGACAGTAATAATAGTGCCTCTTGTCTCTAGCAGTGACACAGTAATAATAGTGCCTCTTGTCTCTAACAGTGACACAGTAATAATAGTGCCTCTTGTCTCTAACAGTGACACAGTAATAATAGTGCCTCTTGTCTCTAACAGTGACACAGTAATAATAGTGCCTCTTGTATCTAACAGTGACACAGTAATAATAGTGCCTCTTGTCTCTAACAGTGACACAGTAATAATAGTGCCTCTTGTCTCTAACAGTGACACAGTAATAATAGTGCCTCTTGTCTATAACAGTGACACAGTAATAATAGTGCCTCTTGTCTCTAACAGTGACACAGTAATAATAGTGTATCTTGTCTCTAACAGTGACACAGTAATAATAGTGCCTCTTGTATCTAACAGTGACACAGTAATAATAGTGCCTCTTGTCTCTAACAGTGACACAGTAATAATAGTGCCTCTTGTCTCTGACAGTGACACAGTAATAATAGTGCCTCTTGTCTCTAACAGTGACACAGTAATAGTAGTGCCTCTTGTCTCTAACAGTGACACAATAATAATAGTGCCTTTTGCCTCTGACAGTGACACAGTAATAATAGTGCCTCTTGTCTCTAACAGTGACACAATAATAATAGTGCCTCTTGTCTCTGACAGTGACACAGTAATAGTAGTGCTTCTTGTCTCTGACAGTGACACAGTAATAATAGTGCCTTTTGCTTCTGACAGTGACACAGTAATAATAGTGCCTCTTGCCTCTGACAGTGACAGTAATAACAGTGTCTCTTGTCTCTGACAGTGACACAGTAATAATAGTGCCTCTTGTCTCTGACAGTGACACAGTAATAGCTGTGCCTCTTCTCTATGACGGTGACAGTGCCTCTTCTCTCTGTCAATGACACAGTAATGAACAGTGCCCCTCCCCTCTGACAGTGACCCAGTAATGAACAGTGTTTCTTCTCTTTGACAGTGACACAGTAATAAACAGTGCCTCTTCTCTCTGACCGTGACATAGTTAATTTTAAATTAATATCCAGCAGTCACTCTCTTAATTCCCTTTTTTTATCATGTACTCACCAATTGTGGTTGCAGGGGTCGAGTCATAGCTCCTCATAGAACCTCATTTGCCTCGGTTTTGTTCTTATCTTTCTTCTGTCTGTCTGTCTTTCTGCCTCTCTTTCTCTCTGTGGCTCTCTCTCTGTCTCTGCCTGTCTGTTTGTCTATCTCTGTCTCTGTCACTCTTTTTCTTTCTTTTACACAGGGTTAGACAAGGTTAGGTTAAGTATCTCTAGCATTATTGACAAGCTGTTTACAAGTTAAGAGTTCCTAACTTAATTGACAAACTAAGAGCTGTCACCTTCATCAACTCATTTGAAAGTATTTTTATTGTTATGAAACATACAAGGAGGGAACAGGATGAAGTTGGAGCCATCTGTGGGCCAGCATTTTCATTTGATCAACTGACTTTATCTCGTTGACATCATAATGCTGAACGAATGTGTTCCAGACTCGAGTCATCCTGGGGATAAATGATCTCAGATGAAGTGATGTTCTGGAGAAGGGTACAGCCAGAGTGAAGATGCTGCTTGCTGCCCGTCTTGTGGTATAGAAGCTTGCTTCTCGCTGTCCTCGAAGTGGAGCCAAGTGTGGTACTTTGACAATGTTGGCCTTGTACATAACAGTAAGGCCACCCACATCCCTCCTGTGTTGAAGGCTCTGCTGAAATGACAGATCTATCCAGGATGGGTCCAGGCGAGAGATGAGACGTCCTGCTCTGTTCTCTACTCTGTCAAACAGTCGCAGATGAAAGCGGGGACAGGCAAACCAAGAAAGTGGAGCATACTCAAGGTGTGAGTGTACTTGTGCCTCATACAGAATCTTGCAACCCCTACTGTCAAGCAGATGCGAGATACGGCGAAGTTCTGTAAGCTTCCTGGCTGCCTTGTTTGCAAGATTTACAATGTGGTTCTTCATGGTAATTTTGGAGCCAAATTTCACCACAAGGATATCAATTTCTTCTCTCTCTCTCTCTGTCTCAGTCTATCTGTCTCTCTCTGCCTCTCTCTGTCTCTCTCTCGCTCTGTCTGTCTGTCTCTCTCTCTCTGTCTGTCTGTCTCTCAGTCTGTCTGTCTGTATCTCTGTCTGTCTGTTTGTCTGTCTTTCTGTCTGTCTCTCAGTCTGTCTGTCTCTCAGTCTGTCTGTCTCTCACTATGTCTCTCTGTCTGTCTCTCTGTCTGTCTGTCTCTCTGTCTGTCTGTCTCTCTGTCTGTCTGTCTCTCTTTCTGTCTGTCTCTCTGTCTCTCTGTCCGTCTGTCTCTATGTCTGTCTGTCTCTCTGTCTGTCTGTCTGTCTTTCTCTCTCCTACATTCATCTAGTACTATAATCTGCCAGACTTAGCTTACACGTACTGGGTGTTTCAGCTGTCTGCCGTAAGCGTCATTTAATGGTTCATAAGCCATGATGGACCGACCCTCATATCTGCTGCCATTGTGTTTCGGGAGTTGAGCTGTTTTACTTTTATGAGAAATTTGTTGAGCGAGATGTACAATGTTTATGGTTGATGTTTACTCTGAGTGGTTCTTTTTATCTGGATGATGGTATTTGTCTTTCACCTGACTGTCTCTTTGGTACTCTCCCTCATGTTACCTTCTTCTTTCACCTGACTGTCTCTTGGTATTCTCCCTCATGTTACCTTCTTTCACCTGACTGTCTTTTGGTGCTCTCCCTCATGTTACCTTCTTCTTTCACCTGACTGTCTCTTGGTACTCTCCCTCATGTTACCTTCTTGGTAATCTCCCTCATGTTACCTTCTTCTCGGTGGCGAATTTATGTTAATTGTTTTGACTTTGATGTTTAAAGGTTTTGATGACACATCTTACTGAGCTTTGTAAAAGTTTAATATTTACACTTTAATAACTGTTGCTTTTATGATTATTGTTAGAGTGTTTTGTAAGTACCTTTGATGACTAATCTTATGACATTTTTTTAAGTACCTTCGATTGCTAATGATATGGTCTTTTTAAATAACTATTGATGACAAACGTTCTGATCTTTTGTAAGAACATTGATGACTGATGTTCTGGTTATTTATAAGAACATTGATGACTAATGTTTTTTTTTTTGGTAAGAACATTGATGACTATTGTTCTGGTCTTTTATATGAACATTTATGACTAATGTTCTGGTCTTTTATAAGAACATTGATGCCTAATGCTCTGGTCTTTTTGTAAGAACATTGATTACTAATATTCTGGTCATTTATAAGAACATTGATGACTAATGTTCTGGTCTTTTGTAAGAACATTGATGACTAATGTTCTGGTCTTTTATATGAACATTTATAACTAATGTTCAGGTCTTTTGTAAGAACATTGATGACTTATGCTCTGGTCTTTTATATGAACATGTATAACTAATATTCTGGTCTTTTGTAAGAACATTGATGACTAATGTGTAGTTTTCTCTCACCTTCAATATTGATCGTTTATTTAGTGGTGACTTGTGTGTTTAATGTGTCTTGGAACCTGTCATGTGTCCTTCACTAACACATTTAGTGGTGACTTGTGTGTTTAATGTGTCTTGAACCTGTCATGTGTCCTTCATAACACATTTAGTGTGACTTGTGTGTTTAATGTGTCTTAGAACCTGTCATGTGTCCTTCCTAACACATTTAGTGGTGATTTGTGTGTTTAATGTGTCTTGGAACCTTCATGTGTCCTTCACTAACATTTTAGTGGTGACTTGTGTGTTTAATGTCTTTGGAACCTGTCATGTGTCCTTCCTAACACATTTAGTGGTGACTTGTGTTTAATGTGTCTTGGAAGCCTGTCATGTGTCCTTCACTAACATATTTAGTGGTGACTTGTGTGTTTAATGTGTCTTGGAACTGTCATGTGTCCTTCCTTAACACATTTAGAGTGACTTATGTGTTTAATGTCTCTTGGAACCTGTCATGTGTCCTTCACTTAACATTTAGTGGTGACTTTGTGTTTAATGTCTTGGAACCTGTCATGTCCTTCCTTAACACATTTATGGTATTGGTTTATTGTCTTGGAACCTGTCATGTGTACTTCACTGACATTTAGTGGTGACTTGTGTTTAATGTTCTTGAACCTGGTCATGTGTCCTTCTTAACACATTTAGTGGTGACATGTGTTTAATGTGTCTTGGAACCTGTCATGTGTACTCTAACATTTAGTGGTAGTTTTGTTTAATGTGTCTTGGACCTGTCATGTGTCCTTCCTAACACATTTAGTAGTGACTTGTGTTTTAATGTGTCTTGGAACTGTCATGTGTCCTTCACTAACACATTTAGTTGTGACTTGTGTTTAATGTGTCTTGGAACCTGTCATGTGTCTTTCCTTAAAACATTTAGTGGTGAGTTTGTGTTTAATGGTCTTGGAACTTGTCATGTGTCCTTCCTACATTTAGTGGTGACTTGTGTGTTTAATGTGTCTTGGAACCTGTCATGTGTCCTTCCTTAACACATTTAGTGGTGACTTGTGTTTTTAATGTGTCTTGGAACCTGTCATGTGTCCTTCCTTAACACATTTAGTGGTGACTTGTGTGTTTATTGTCTTGGAACCTGTCATGTGTCCTTCCTTAACACATTTAGTGGTGACTTGTGTGTTTAATGTGTCTTGGAACCTGTCATGTGTCCTTCACTAACACATTTAGTGTGACTTGTGTGTTTAATGTGTCTTGGAACCTGTCATGTGTCCTTCACTAACATTTAGTGGTGACTTGTGTTTTAATGTGTCTTGGAACTGTCATGTGTCCTTCATAACACATTTAGTGGTGACTTGTGTTTAATGTCTTGGAACCTGTCATGTGTCCTTCCTAACAATTTAGTGGTGACTTGTGTGTTTAATGTGTCTTGGAACCTGTCATGTGTCCTTCACTAACACATTTAGTGGTGACTTGTGTTTAATGTGTCTTGGAACCTGTCATGTGTCCTTCACTAACACATTTAGTGGTGACTTGTGTGTTTAATGTGTCTTGGAACCTGTCATGTGTCCTTCACTAACACATTTAGTGGTGACTTGTGTGTTTAATGTGTCTTGAACCTGTCTTCACTAACATTTAGTGGTGACTTGTGTGTTTAATGTGTCTTGGAACCTGTCATGTGTCCTTCACTAACACATTTAGTGGTGACTTTGTGTTTAATGTGTCTTGAACCTTCATGTTCCTTCACTAACATTTAGTGGTGACTGTGTGTTTAATGTGTCTTGGAACCTGTCATGTGTCCTTCACTAACACATTTAGTGGTACTTGTGTTTAATGTGTCTTGAACCTGTCATGTGTCCTTCACTAACACATTTAGTGGTGACTTGTGTGTTAATGTGTCTTGGAACCTGTCATGTGTCCTTCACTAACACATTTGTGGTGATTGTGTGTTTAATGTGTCTTGGAACCTGTCATGTGTCCTTCACTAACACATTTAGTGGTGACTTGTGTGTTTAATGTGTCTTGGAACCTGTCATGTGTCCTTCACTAACACATTTAGTGGTGACTTGTGTGTTTAATGTGTCTTGGAACCTGTCATGTGTCCTTCACTAACACATTTAGTGGTGACTTGTGTTTAATGTGTCTTGGAACCTGTCATGTGTCCTTCCTTAACACATTTAGTGGTGACATGTGTGTTTAATGTGTCTTGGAACCTGTCATGTGTCCTTCCTTAACACATTTAGTGGTGACTTGTGTGTTTAATGTGTCTTGTAACCTGTCATGTGTCCTTCTTTAACACATTTAGTGGTGACTTGTGTTTTTTAGTGTCTTGGAACCTGTCATGTGTCCTTCCTTAACACATTTAGTGGTGACGTGTGTGTTTAATGTGTCTTGGAACCTGTCATGTGTCCTTCCTTAACACATTGTTTTTTTCAGCAGGTAGTTTAATGTTTGATGTTATCGCTTCTTTTGCAGATGTGTTGTTTAAACTAAGACTTCAGATTTAGATCTTCAATTAAGGTGATGGTCTGTTGAAATGTTGTGTATCCTTCCTTTCCTGAAGTCGAACCTGAGTGCCTCAAATTCCTTTAGGCGCTGATTGACCTCAGTAGATTTATCACTTTCCCCAGTGAATGTTAAAACTAAGTAGATATATTTTGCTTGCAGCAAGCATGATCTACTGAAGGTTTGCCCGTGACTGCAGTCTCATGCACCTCAATGTAAGCGACTGCAACAGTGCACAGCTCCATAAATTTGCAATTCAGTTAAATATCAGCACTGAATATTAGAAGCAAATCACATGAGCACTCACAAGTTATCACATAGAAATTAATACCCAAATTCCTTCAATAAAAGTGACAAATTAGGATATATGCAACTCAAATTTAATTCAAACCATCAAACCGAATAGTTCTTGTCTTAGAGTCAACAGTATCCATAAAAATAGTAACGCGTATCCTCTTTTATTTTTAGTTTTCATATTCTTATTCTATTTAAAATTCTCAACATTCCTATAAGAAAAGTTTATTTGGTTATTATTCTTTAAGAAAATGCAATTTAATAAAATTCCTTAATTTAACATATGTTAAATTGGTATCTATACACCCAAAACCAATTCAAAAATGCTTCGCATTAAGAAGCATCAAGTGCAGGGATGGAAGGCAGTCACAAGAACTCTCTAAACATTACTCAAAAAAATGTATTTAACAAAAGGAAAATTTTCTCTGCACAAAACGAGTGACCAGTTTTCATTTTATAAAGTCCACTAACAGTGAATGTTGATCAGTAAAGGTCTTCCCACTAATAGATACAAATAAAAAAAAAAAAAAAAATTTTTAGCTAATTATTAATTTGAACTTTCTCCAACCAAATTAATGTTGTATCATTGTTCTTATAAAATGTATCGTCCTTAATATTTAAAAGCCGACAGAAGAAGCTAACATCACTATATATAAGCTAACATCACTATATATAAGCTAACATCCCTATATATAAGCTAACATCACTATATATAAGCTAACATCACTATATATAAGCTAACATCACTATATATAAGCTAACATCACTATATATAAGCTAACATCACTATATATAAGCTAACATCACGATATATAAGCTAACATCACTATATATAAGCTAACATCACTATATATAAGCTAACATCACTATATATAAGCTAACATCACGATATATAAGCTAACATCACTATATATAAGCTAACATCACTATATATAAGCTAACATCACGGTATATAAGCTAACATCACTATATATAAGCTAACATCACGATATATAAGCTAACATCACTATATATAAGCTAACATCACTATATATAAGCTAACATCACGGTATATAAGCTAACATCACTATATATAAGCTAACATCACTATATATAAGCTAACATCACGATATATAAGCTAACATCACTATATATAAGCTAACATCACGATATATAAGCTAACATCACTATATATAAGCTAACATCACTATATATAAGCTAACATCACGATATATAAGCTAACATCACTATATATAAGCTAACATCACTATATATAAGCTAACATCACTATATATAAGCTAACATCACGATATATAAGCTAACATCACTATATATAAGCTAACATCACTATATATAAGCTAACATCACGGTATATAAGCTAACATCACTATATATAAGCTAACATCACTATATATAAGCTAACATCACGATATATAAGCTAACATCACTATATATAAGCTAACATCACTATATATAAGCTAACATCACGATATATAAGCTAACATCACTATATATAAGCTAACATCACAATATATAAGCTAACATCACTATATATATGCTAACATCACTATATATAAGCTAACATCACTATATATAAGCTAACATCACAATATATAAGCTAACATCACTATATATAAGCTAACATCACTATATATAAGCTAACATCACTATATATAAGCTAACATCACGATATATAAGCTAACATCACTATATATTCAGCAAAACTGGTATATTGGTATTCATGCCACCTAATAATAGCACGACCTTGTGCACTCAGTAAACTACACTAGTGGTGGAAATTTAAAGCCGATCAGATGAGTCCTCCTCCAGTTATGGTACGGATTCCAGCCATTCAAAGCTGGTTTTTAACAATGTTTCTTTACTAACTAATTTGTTGGCACACATATAAAATTTAACAGGTACTATACTGGTCATAAGATGCATCAAATATTAAACATTTAGGTTGTTCATAAGTTGTAAACTAAATTTATTTAACGAAATTTAACAGGAATAAAAATTACACGTTATTTTGTACATAAAATGGTCAAATCTACGTCTACACACTTGAATTTAACTCTCCCTGTGTAATGTGGTCAAATGAATTATACACTATAATTATTATAATTTATCATTATTACTATTATCATAGTATTATTATTGTTAATGTTATAGTAAAGTAGACCATCAATTAACACGTGATCTTCTATAATTTTTTGGATATAAGGCTATTAAAACATTGTGGCATATCTGCGATCATCACTCCGTGAAATTCGTCTATGACGGTGCAACTTCAGGGTAAAATTTGGAGCGTCTCAAGGCTGGACTACGAAAGCTTTTCCCTTCGTGTAGTGGACTCGCGGGCAACCTGTGTGGCACGCCAGTGTCTTTATAAGGCCATAAGTTAGGTTACTTAGGTACAGCTACACAAATACAATTATTACACATTTAAACATGTGTAAATTACCCAGAATAACCAAACTAAGTCGGGCAGTGATTTATTTCCATTGAGGGGGTCAATGAACTTTTTTTTTAGTTTGTTGTGGTTCAATTTTAATGAAATTTTTTTATGGTGAATTAAGCAGCATCTGAAACCTACACACTGTGTTTTTAGTAACTTTTTTTCCTTAAGTTAGACAGAAAAAAATAAATAGTGCCCTATTCTATGGGGCTTAAAACTCTCCCTCCACTACAAAATTGGTAAGACGTACAATGTCCTAGTTGACATCAGATGAAAGATAAAGAGCTAGATAATCTTATTACAGAGTCGTTTGAGCGATAGATTGCAAAAGACTGTATTATAAAAAAAAAAAAAATTGTGTTTTTTTTAATGACTTTTTTGGGAAAAACAAAATTCAATAAAAACAAAACGGTAAAACATACCGCAAACCAACTCTGTAATTCAATCGATCCATGATTCCTCAATAAGGTGTGAAAACATCATGATGCTCCTGTTAATACTCTTCGCAAGAGATGGAAAATAATGTCAATAACTTATTCCTGAGTTATTCTTATTTATGTTTTCTGTAAAACTCTGGTCATGGTGTGCCAAATCTGAGCATGTTACACCCACAACCCTTGTTGACAGCCCTCAGGCTACTGAGCTACAATCGCACCGCTCTCTTCAATTTAGTCCTCACAGAAGTTGTCAAGTAGAGTATTTAGAATGAAACAATCATAAAAATCGTAATTTTTGTAGTAAAAAAAAAACTAATTACCAACATGTCCTCTTAATGAGAGCAAGAACAAAAAAAATACATTTTTGGAAAAACATACTTAGAAAAATGATAGAAACAAGCTGATCGCATCAACATGTTGCCAGAATTATGCACTATTTTTTGGTAAGAAAACATTGTTTTCATAATTTTTCAACTTCAATTTTTGTATCACTCCAAAACAGTTGGTTGACCCCTTGAGATCCTTGTAATATCTTATTTTAAAGCCTAGGTGTAAATTACAATTGAACTCATTCATGATAACCTTAAAAATTAAAACAGCTAAGTGATTCAACTGAGTGAAAATCATTTACAATATAGGAATGTACAATTGGAATAAAGTGAACTGAGTTATTAACATTAAATAAAGGATCAGCTTATAATAATAGGTACACCAATGTTAACTAAACAAAATATTATTCTCCTCCCTTTCTGTAGCTTCATTTATTAAGTACCTTTCAGGTGTCCTCCTAACCTGGCTCTTGCTAGGATAGGCTTCCAATGTTTAGGCAACTCATTCCACTTTTTCCTTGCTGTAGTAAAAGGTGTCTGAGGACCTACTGTAGGTACTACAAAATTGAGTTCACTTCAACTAGCACCATACGGGTTTTGGTACCTAACTATCAGAGACTTCACAGCAAAATATTCCAAACATTGCTTGTGAGATATTTTTAAACATGATTTAACTTCAGAAAATTTTCTCTATCTCCAAGATTTAGCATATCCAGTTGTTGTAATTCACACTGGCCTACATGTTTAGCATATCCAGTTGTTGTAATTCACACTGGCCTACATGTTCTCTTGAAGCCAAGACCAAGGATGAATCTTACCGTTTTATTCTGGGTGATCTGTAGTCTCATTTTTGAAGCAAGTACCATAAAGAAAAACAAATCTACATGACATTGTATAAGAGGTAGACATAAGATCCTGGGTCAAGTGAACATTTAGGCCAGGATAAATTACAAGTAAAGTAGTAAAGTAAAGTAAAGTAAATTTTATTTCATTGCAGATTGCATATTACATAGGTATTGGTAGTTACAATGTAAATTGAGTGCAAGGAGAGCCACTGACATGCCATGGCATTAGGGGCAGCTTAATCTAGTAACTTAAAGACTATGTACTTAATATTAGAGAAATTTATTGAGTTTATTCTAGTTAAAAAAAAAATTCAAAATTAAAATATGATGAAATTTTACTGTTTAAAATATTATATGATGATATTAGATTGTTACAGGTGTTTAGATTCTCGAATGGTAATATGGAATTGAGATTATCTTAAGGAAAATAACATTGAGCATTTTTGACATTAACTTATAATATGAGTATTTAGTTTTGATTGAGTAGGGGGTAACATAATAGTAACATATTATTAAAAATTGAGATTATCGTATAGGAAAGTAATAATGAGCATTTTTCAAGGTAGTTTATAGTATGATCATTTAGTTTTGGGTGAGTAGGTGGTTTTTGAGTTGAATCTTAAATTGATTTTCAGACAAGATTATCTTAATATTTACTGGTAATGAATTCCAGATTCTGGGGCCCTTTATGTGCATAGAATTTTTACATAGGTTGATATGAACACGGGGTATATCAAAAAGTGATCTGTGTCTTGTGTTGTGGTCATGGGTCCTATTAAAGTTAGTGAGGAGAATTTTGAGCGGAGGGTTTATATTAGAGTGTAAAGTTTTATATATGTAGTAGGCACAAGAGTAAGTATGAATGTTCTTTACGGTGAGTAGTTTTAGACTTTTGAATATTGGTGGAATATGCTGTCTAGAGTGGGAATTTGTTATCATTCTGACTGCGGCCTTTTGTTGTGTT
>WNWK01034096.1:0-20660 GCA_009830355.1 Cherax destructor | reverse complement strand
AGGTATATTTTATCAAAAAAAATAGTTTTTCCGAAAACCCTTGAAAATGCCTTAAATCGTCAAAAAATGCAATAAAATATCGTTTTATAGCTTTTTTGAATATATAAATTATTTACATTTTTTTAAAAAATCCCATTAAAAATCTATAAAAAATAAATATTTTTATGGGAATATTTCATATTATTTTCGAAAAATACATGAAACTTTAAAAAAGTTTCAGAAAAATGTGAAAAAAAATCGTATTTTATTGCATTTTTTTGACTTTTTTAAGGAACGGTTGAGGCTTTTGGAAAAATTTCTTTTTTTAGCAAAAATACTTAGTTTTTTACACTTTTAAATAGAATTTCTACCAATTGAAATTTATGGGAAAATTAAGAAAATTTTATGATTTTTTTTTGGGGGCTTACTCACAGGTACATTTTATCAAAAAAATATTTTTTCCGAAAACCCTTGAAAATTTTAAAATCGCCCAAAAAATGCAATAAAATCAAGTTTTATAGCATTTTTGAATATATAAATTATTTACATATTTTTGAAAATCCAATTAAAAATCTAAAAAAATCAATTTTTTTATAGAATATTTCATATTATTTTCGAAAAATACATGAAACTTTAAAATCTCAGAAAAATGTGCTAAAATCGCTTTTTATGGCATATTTCGACGTTTTAGAGCAGTTTGATGTTTTCTGACAAACTCTTTTTTTAACCCAAAATACTTAATTTTCACATTTTTTAAATGGAATTTCTACTGCAATTGAAATTTATGGGAAAAGTAAGAAAAATTTTTATATTTTTTTTTGGAAGCTTACTAAAAAGGAATTTTTTACCCAAAAAAAAATAGTTTTTCCAATATATTTGGGAAAATTTCCCCTTTTAAAATTTCGTAAAAAAATGAATAAAATCAATTTTTATAGCTTTTTTTAATATTTTTAATTATTTACATTTTTTTAAAAAATCCCATTAAAAAACTAAAAAAAACAATTTTTTTTTATAGAATTTTTCATATTATTTTCGAAAAATACATGAAACTTTAAAAAAGCTCAGAAAATTTTAAAATTATTTTATTGCATATTTCGACGTTTTAGAACGGTTTGAGTGCTTTTCTGGCAAAACTCATTTTTTAGCTAAAATACTTACATTTTCACACTTTTAAATAGAATTTCTACTCAATTGAAATTATGGGAAAAGTAAGCAAAATTTTATGATTTTCTTTTAGGAAGCTTATTTAAGGTATATTTTATCTAAAAAAATTTTTCACAAAATCCTTGAAAATGCCTTAAATCGTCAAAAAATGCAATAAAATCATTTTTATAGCATTTTGAATATTTATTATTTATTTACATTTTTAAAAACTCATTAAAATCTATAAAAATAAATATTTTAAGAATATTTCATATTTTTTCGAAAAATACATGAATTAAATTGCTCAGAAAATGTGCTAAAATATTTATTGCATATTTCGACGTTTTAGAACGGTTTGAGTGTTTTTCTAAAAACTATTTTTAGCTAAAATACTTACATTTTCACACTTTTAAATAGAATTTCTACTGCAATTGAAATTTATGGGAAAAGTAAGCAAAATTTTATGATTTTCTTTTAGAAGCTTACTCATATGATTTTATCTAAAAAATTTTTCAAAAATCTATGAAAATGCCTTATGTCAAAATGCAATAAAATCATAGTTTTATAGCATTTTTGAATATATTTAATTATTTACATATTTTTAAAAAATCCCATTAAAAATCTATAAAAATCAATATTTTTATAGAATATTTCATATTATTTTCGAAAAATACATGAAACATTAAAAAAAATTCTATAAAAATCAATATTTTTATAGAATATTTCATATTATTTTCGAAAATACATGAAACATTTAAAAGCTCAGAAAAATGTGCTAAAATCGCATTTTATGGCATATTTCGACGTTTTAGAGGGTTTGATGCTTTTCTGACAAAACTCATTTTTAGCTAAAATACTTAGATTTTCAACTTTTAAATAATTTCTACTGCAATTGAAATTTATGGGAAAAGTAAGCAAAATTTTATGATTTTCTTTTGGAAGCTTACTCATAGGAATATTTTATCTAAAAAAATAGTTTTTCAAAAATTCTTGAAATGCCTTAAATCGTCAAAAATGCAATAAAATCAAGTTTTATAGCATTTTGAATATTTATTAATTATTTACATATTTTTAAAAATCCCATTAAAAATCTATAAAAAACAATATTTTTATAGAATATTTCATATTATTTTCGAAAAATACATGAAACATTAAAAGCTCAGAAAAATGTGCTAAAATCGCATTTTATGGCATATTTCGACGTTTTAGAGCGGTTTGATGCTTTTCTGACAAAACTCATTTTTTAGCTAAAATACTTAGATTTTCAAACTTTTAAATAGAATTTCTATTGCAATTGAAATTTATGGGAAAAGTAAGCAAAATTTTATGATTTTCTTTTAGGAAGCTTACTCATAGGTATATTTTATCTAAAAAAATAGTTTTTCAGAAAATCCTTGAAAATGCCTTAAATCGTCAAAAAATGCAATAAAATCAAGTTTTATAGCATTTTTTAATATTTATTAATTATTTACATATTTTAAAAAAACCATTAAAAATCTATAAAAATCAATATTTTTATAGAATATTTTATATTATTTTCGAAAAATACATGAAACATTAAAAAGCTCAGAAAAATGTGCTAAAATCGTATTTTATTGCATATTTCGACGTTTTAAAGCGGTTTGAGTGCTTTTCTGGCAAAACTCATTTTTTAGCTAAAATACTTACATTTTCACACTTTTAAATAGAATTTCTACTGCAATTGAAATTTATGGGAAAATTAAGCAAAATTTTATGATTTTCTTTTAGGAAGTTCTAAGGTATTTTATCAAATTTCAAAAACCTAAAATCTAAATGAAAAGCAAAAAATAAGTTTTATACATTTAAATTTATTATTATAATTTTTTAAAATCCCTTAAATATAAAAACAATTTTTAAAATATTTCATTTATTTTCAAAATACAAAACTTAAACTCAAAATGTAAATCGATTTTGCATATTTACTTTAAGGGTTTGAGTTTCGAAAATTTTACTAAATATTATTTCACTTTTAAAATTACGCAATTAAATAGAAAGTAAAATTTATGTTTTTTGAAGTTACAAGATTTATCAAAATTTTTTCAAACTTAAAATGCTAAAAAAAGCAAAAAATAGTTTTAAATTTAATATTATAATTTTTAATTTTTTATCATTAAAATTATAAAACAATTTTAAGAATATTTCATTTTTTTGAAAATCATGAACATTAAACTCAAAAATTGAAAATCGATTTGCATATTTCGACGTTTTAGGGTTGATGCTTTTCTGAAAAACTCATTTTTTAGCAAAATACTTAATTTTCAATTTTAAATAAATTTCTACTGCAATTGAAATTTATGGAAAAGTAAGAAAATTTTATGATTTTCTTTAGGAACTTATCATAGATATTTTTTAAAATTTTCAAAATTTTGAAAATCTTAAACTAAAAAGCAATAAAAAATTTTAAATTTTTATGATTATATTTATTTTAAAGTCATTAAAATCTAAAAAAATTTTTAGTATATATTATTTTCAAACTAAAATAAATCTCAAAATTGAAAATTATTTTATTGCAATTTGAGTTTTAATTTGAGGCTTCTCAATATTTTTACTAAAAATATTTTCACACTTTTATAAATTTCTTAATTGAATAATGAATAAAAATTTTATGATTTTTGAATATTTAATATTATATTTTTAAAAACCATTAAAATCTAAAAATACTTATAAAAAATTCATAATAATTTTAGAATTTAAAATTTAAAATTAAATTTTAAAATCCATTAAATTTAATTTAAGTTTATGATTTTTTACAAAAATACATGTAAAATTAATTTTCAAAATTTAAATGATTTTATGCAATTGAAATTTTAAAAGTAGCTTTTTAATTTTTTAGAATTAGTTTTAATTTTATAAATATAGATTAAAATTTGAAAAGACAAATTTTATTCTTAGAATAACTATAGTATTTTTATAAATAATTTTAAAATTTAAAATCCTTAAAATTAAAAAATTTTAAAATATTTATATTTTTTGAAATAATTAAATTAAATTTTTAAAAATCATAAAAATCTTAATATATTTTTTAGAAATGTATTTTTCGAAAAAACATAAACTTAACTAAAAATTCTAAAATCTTTTAAATAAATTTCGACTTTAAGTTGATTTTGGAAAATCATTTTTGATTTTTTAGACTTTCAATTAAATAAATTTCTAAAATTGTAAAAATTAAAATTTAATGTTATTGAATACAAGTATATTTTATTAAAAATATTTTTAAAATCTTAAAATCTAATTAAAAATCATAAAATCCATATTTCGACGTTTAGAGCGTTGAGTGCTTTTCTGGAAAACTCATTTAGCTAAAATACTTACATTAATTAAATAAATTTCTGTTGAAATTTATGGAAAATAAGCAAAATTTTATATTTCTTTTAGGAAGCTTACTATAGGTATATTTTATCTAAAAAATAGTTTTAGAAAATCTTGAAAATCTTAATCGTCAAAATGCAATAAATAGTTTTATAGATTTTTAATATTATTATTATTTACATATTTTAAAAATCCATTAAAATCTATAAAATAATATTTTTATAGAATATTTCTATTATTTTCGAAAAATACATGAAACATTAAAAAGCTCAGAAAAATGTGCTAAAATCGATTTTATGCATATTTCGACGTTTAACGGTTTGAGTGCTTTTCTGCAAAACTCATTTTAGCTAAAATCTAATTTTCACACTTTAATAAATTTCTCAATTGAAATTTATGGAAAATAAGCAAAATTTATGATTTTCTTTTGAAGCTTACTCATAGGTATATTTTATCTAAAAATAGTTTTCAGAAAATCTGAAAATGCCTTAATCGTCAAAAAATGCAATAAAATCAAGTTTATAGCATTTTTAATATTATTAATTATTTACATATTTTAAAAATCCATTAAAAATCTATAAAAATCAATATTTTTAGAATATTTCATATTATTTTCAAAATACATGAAACATTAAAAGCTCAGAAAATGTGCTAAAATCGATTTTATTGCATATTTCGACGTTTTAGAGCGTTTGATGCTTTTCTGGCAAAACTCATTTTTAGCTAAAATACTTAATTTTCAACTTTTAAATAAATTTCTGCAATTGAAATTTATGGAAAAGTAAGCAAAATTTATGATTTTCTTTGGAACACTCATAGGTATATTTTATCTAAAAAATAGTTTTAAAAATCTTGAAAATCCTTAAATCGTCAAAAATGCAATAAAATCAGTTTTATAGCATTTTAATATTATAATTATTTACATATTTTTAAAAAATCATAAAAATCTATAAAAATCAATATTTTTATAGAATATTTCATATTATTTTCGAAAATACATGAAACATTAAAAGCTCAGAAAAATGTGCTAAAATCGTATTTATTGCATATTTCGACGTTTAGAGCGTTTGAGTGCTTTTCTGAAATATTTTTAGCTAAAATATTAATTTTCACACTTTAAATAAATTTTACTGCAATTGAATTTATGAAAATAAGCAAAATTTTATGATTTTCTTTTAGAAAGCTTACTATAGTATATTTTATCTAAAATAGTTTTCGAAAATCGTTGAAATGCCTTATCGTCAAAAATGCAATAAAATAACGTTTTATAGCATTTTTAATATTATAAATTATTACATATTTTAAAAAATCCATTAAAATCTATAAAATCAATATTTTTATAGAATATTTCATATTTTTTCGAAAAATACATGAAACATTAAAAGCTCAGAAAAATGTGCTAAAATCGATTTTATGCATATTTCGACGTTTTAGAGCGGTTTGATGCTTTTCTGACAAAACTCATTTTATAAAATACTTAATTTTCAACTTTTAAATAAATTTCTGCAATTGAAATTTATGGAAAATAAGCAAAATTTTATGATTTTTTTGGAAGCATCATAGGTATATTTTATCTAAAAAAATAGTTTCAAAATCGAAAATGCCTTAAATCGTCAAAAATAATAAAATCAAGTTTATAGCATTTTTAATATTATTAATTATTTACATATTTTTAAAAATCCCATTAAAATCTATAAAAATCAATATTTTATAGAATATTTCATATTATTTTCGAAAATACATGAAACATTAAAAAGCTCAGAAAAATGTGCTAAAATCGATTTTATTGCATATTTCGACGTTTTAGAGCGGTTTGATGCTTTTCTGGAAAACTCATTTTTAGCTAAAATACTTAATTTTCACACTTTTAAATAGAATTTCTACTGCAATTGAAATTTATGGGAAAAGTAAGCAAAATTTTATGATTTTCTTTTAGGAACTTACTCATAGGTATATTTTATCTAAAAAATAGTTTTTCAGAAAATCCTGAAAATGCCTTAAATCGTCAAAAAATGCAATAAAATCAAGTTTTATAGCATTTTTGAATATTTATTAATTATTTACATATTTTAAAAATCCATTAAAAATCTATAAAAATCAATATTTTTATAGAATATTTCATATTATTTTCGAAAAATACATGAAACATTAAAAGCTCAGAAAAATGTGCTAAATCGATTTTATTGCATATTTCGACGTTTAACGTTTGATGCTTTTCTGCAAAACTCATTTTTAGCTAAAATACTTAGATTTTCACACTTTTAAATAGAATTTCTACTGCAATTGAAATTTATGGGAAAAGTAAGCAAATTTTATGATTTTCTTTAGGAAGCTTACTCATAGGTATATTTTATCTAAAAAATAGTTTTTCAGAAAATCCTGAAAATCTTAATCGTCAAAATGCAATAAAATCAAGTTTTATAGCATTTTTAATATTTAATATTTACATATTTTTAAAAATCCATTAAAATCTATAAAAATCAATATTTTTATAGAATATTTCATATTATTTTCGAAAAATACATGAAACATTAAAAGCTCAGAAAAATGTGCTAAATCGTATTTTATGCATATTTCGACGTTTAGACGGTTTGAGTGCTTTCTGACAAAACTCATTTTAGCTAAAATCTAATTTTCACACTTTTAAATAAATTTCTGCATTGAAATTTATGGAAAAGTAAGCAAATTTTATGATTTTCTTTTAGGAAGCTTACTCATAGGTATATTTTATCTAAAAAAATAGTTTCAGAAAATCTGAAAATCCTTAAATCGTCAAAAAATGCAATAAATCAAGTTTATAGCATTTTTGAATATTTATAATTATTTACATATTTTAAAAATCCCATTAAAAATCTATAAAAATCAATATTTTATAGAATATTTCATATTATTTTCGAAAATACATGAAACATTAAAAGCTCAGAAAAATGTGCTAAAATCGCATTTTATGCATATTTCGACGTTTAAAGCGGTTTGATGCTTTTCTGACAAAACTCATTTTAAGCTAAAATACTTAGATTTTCACACTTTTAAATAAATTTCTACTAATTGAAATTTATGGAAAGAAGCAAAATTTTATGATTTTCTTTTAGGAAAGCTTACTCATAGGTATATTTTATCTAAAAAATAGTTTTCAGAAAATCCTTGAAAATGCCTTAAATCGTCAAAAATGCATAAAATCAAGTTTTATCATTTTAATATTTTAATTATTTACATTTTTTTAAAAATCATTAAAATCTATAAAAATCAATATTTTTAAATATTTCATATTATTTTCAGAAAATACATGAAACATTAAAAAAGCTCAGAAAAATGTGCTAAATCGATTTTATTGCATATTTCAGACGTTTAGAGCAGTTTGATCTTTCTGAAAACTCATTTTTAGCTAAATATTAGATTTTCACACTTTTAAATAGAATTTCTACTGCAATTGAAATTTATGGAAAAGTAAGCAAAATTTTATGATTTTCTTTTAGGAAGCTTACTCTAGGTATATTTTATCAAAATAGTTTTCGAAAATCCTGAAAATGCCTTAAATCGTCCAAAAATGCAATAAAATAAGTTTTATAGCATTTTTAATTATTAATTATTTACATATTTTAAAAATCCCATTAAAAATCTATAAAAATCAATATTTTTATAGAATATTTCATATTATTTTCGAAAAATACATGAAACATTAAAAAGCTCAGAAAAATGTGCTAAAATCATTTTATTGCATATTTCGACGTTTAGACGTTTGAGTGCTTTTCTGACAAAACTCATTTTTAGCTAAAATACTTAATTTTCACACTTTTAAATAGAATTTCTAGCAATTGAAATTTATGGGAAAAGTAAGCAAAATTTTATGATTTTCTTTTAGGAAGCTTACTCATAGGTATATTTTATCTAAAAAATAGTTTTCAAAAATCATGAAAATGCCTTAAATCGTCAAAAATGCAATAAAATAAGTTTTATAGCATTTTTGAATATTATTAATTATTTACATATTTTTAAAAATCCATTAAAAATCTATAAAAATCAATATTTTATAGAATATTTCATATTATTTCGAAAAATACATGAAACATTAAAAAGCTCAGAAAAATGTGCTAAAATCGTATTTTTTGCATATTTCGACGTTTAAGAGGTTTGAGTGCTTTTCTGCAAAACTCATTTTTAGCTAAAATACTTAGATTTCACACTTTTAAATAGAATTTCTACTGCAATTGAAATTTATGGGAAAAGTAAGCAAAATTTTATGATTTTCTTTTAGGAAGCTTACTCATAGGTATATTTTATCTAAAAAATAGTTTTCAGAAAATCATGAAAATCCTTAAATCGTCAAAAATGCAATAAAATCAAGTTTTATAGCATTTTTGAATATTATTAATTATTTACATATTTTAAAAATCCATTAAAAATCTATAAAAATCAATATTTTTATAGAATATTTCATATTATTTTCGAAAAATACATGAAACATTAAAAGCTCAGAAAAATGTGCTAAAATCGTATTTTATTGCATATTTCGACGTTTTAGAAGCGGTTTGAGTGCTTTTCTGAAAACTCATTTTTAGCTAAAATACTTAGATTTTCACACTTTTAAATAAATTTCTACTGCAATTGAAATTTATGGGAAAAGTAAGCAAAATTTTATGATTTTCTTTTAGGAAGCTTACTCATAGGTATATTTATCTAAAAAATAGTTTTCAGAAAATCCTTGAAAATGCCTTAAATCGTCAAAAATGCAATAAAATCAAGTTTATAGCATTTTGAATATTTATTAATTATTTACATATTTTAAAAATCCCATTAAAAATCTATAAAAATCAATATTTTTATAGAATATTTCATATTATTTTCGAAAATACATGAAACATTAAAAAGCTCAGAAAAATGTGCTAAAATCGATTTTATTGCATATTTCGACGTTTTAGAGCGGTTTGAGTGCTTTTCTGACAAAACTCATTTTTAGCTAAAATACTAGATTTTCACACTTTAAATAAATTTCTGCAATTGAAATTTATGGAAAATAGCAAAATTTTATGATTTTCTTTTAGGAAGCTTACTCATAGGTATATTTTATCTAAAAAATAGTTTTCAAAAATCCATGAAAATGCCTTAAATCGTCAAAAATGCAATAAAATAAGTTTATACATTTTTGAATATTTATTAATTATTTACATATTTTTAAAAAATCCATTAAAAATCTATAAAAATCAATATTTTTATAGAATATTTCATATTATTTTCGAAAAATACATGAAACATTAAAAGCTCAGAAAAATGTGCTAAAATCGTATTTTATTGCATATTTCGACGTTTTAGAGCAGTTTGAGTGCTTTTCTGGCAAAACTCATTTTTTAGCTAAAATACTTAGATTTTCACACTTTTAAATAGAATTTCTACTGCAATTGAAATTTATGGGAAAAGTAAGCAAAATTTTATGATTTTCTTTTAGGAAGCTTACTCATATGTATATTTTATCTAAAAAAAATAGTTTTCAGAAAATCCTGAAAATGCCTTAAATCGTCAAAAATGCAATAAAATAGTTTATAGCATTTTGAATATTTATTAATTATTTACATATTTTTAAAAATCCCATTAAAAATCTATAAAAATCAATATTTTTATAGAATATTTCATATTATTTTCGAAAAATTCATGACATTAAAAAGCTCAGAAAAATGTGCTAAAATCGTATTTTATTGTATATTTCGACGTTTTAGAGCGGTTTGAGTGCTTTTCTGACAAAACTCATTTTTAGCTAAAATACTTACATTTTCACCTTTTAAATAGAATTTCTACTGCAATTGAAATTTATGGGAAAATAAGCAAATTTTATGATTTTCTTTTAGGAAGCTTACTCATAGGTATATTTTATCTAAAAAATAGTTTTCAAAAATCCTTGAAAATGCCTTAAATCGTCAAAAAATGCAATAAAATCAAGTTTTATAGCATTTTTGAATATTTATTAATTATTTACATATTTTTAAAAATCCCATTAAAAATCTATAAAAATCAATATTTTATAGAATATTTCATATTATTTTCGAAAAATACATGAAACATTAAAAAGCTCAGAAAAATGTGCTAAAATCGTATTTTATTGCATATTTCGACGTTTTAGAAGCGGTTTGAGTGCTTTTCTGAAAACTCATTTTTAGCTAAAATACTTAATTTTCACACTTTAAATAAATTTCTACTGCAATTGAAATTTATGGAAAAGTAAGCAAAATTTATGATTTTCTTTTAGGAAGCTTACTCATAGGTATATTTTATCTAAAAAATAGTTTTCAGAAAATCTGAAAAAGCTTAAATCGTCAAAAATGCAATAAAATCAAGTTTATAGCATTTTTAATATTATAATTATTTACATATTTTTAAAAAATCCCATTAAAAATCTATAAAAATCAATATTTTTATAGAATATTTCATATTATTTTCGAAAAATACATGAAACATTAAAGCTCAGAAAAATGTGCTAAAATCGATTTATTGCATATTTCGACGTTTTAGAGCGGTTTGAGTGCTTTTCTGCAAAACTCATTTTTAGCTAAAATACTTAGATTTTCACACTTTTAAATAAATTTCTACTGCAATTGAAATTTATGGGAAAAGTAAGCAAAATTTTATGATTTTCTTTTAGGAAGCTTACTTATAGGTATATTTTATCTAAAAAATAGTTTTCAGAAAATCCTTGAAAATGCCTTAAATCGTCAAAAATGCAATAAAATCAAGTTTATAGCATTTTTGAATATTTATTAATTATTTCATATTTTTAAAAATCCATTAAAATCTATAAAATCAATATTTTTATAGAATATTTCATATTATTTTCGAAAAATACATGAAACATTAAAAGCTCAGAAAAATGTGCTAAAATCGATTTTATTGCATATTTCGACGTTTTAGACGGTTTGAGTGCTTTTCTGCAAAACTCATTTTAGCTAAAATACTTAGATTTTCACACTTTTAAATAAATTTCTACGCAATTGAAATTTATGGGAAAAGTAAGCAAAATTTTATGATTTTTTTTAGGAAGCTTACTCATAGGTATATTTTATCTAAAAAATAGTTTTCAGAAAATCATGAAAATGCCTTAAATCGTCAAAAATGCAATAAAATCAGTTTTATAGCATTTTTGAATATTATAATTATTTACATATTTTAAAAAATCCATTAAAAATCTATAAAAATCAATATTTTTATAGAATATTTCATATTATTTTCGAAAAATACTGAAACATTAAAAGCTCAGAAAAATGTGCTAAAATCGTATTTTATTGCATATTTCGACGTTTTAAAGCGGTTTGAGTGCTTTTCTGCAAAACTCATTTTTAGCTAAAATTAGATTTTCACACTTTTAAATAGAATTTCTACTGCAATTGAAATTTATGGAAAAGTAAGCAAAATTTTATGATTTTCTTTTAGGAAGCTTACTCATAGGTATATTTTATCTAAAAAATAGTTTTCAGAAAATCCTTGAAAATGCCTTAAATCGTCAAAATGCAATAAAATCAAGTTTTATAGCATTTTTGAATATTTATAATTATTTACATATTTTAAAAATCCATTAAAAATCTATAAAAATCAATATTTTTATAGAATATTTCATATTATTTTCGAAAAATACATGAAACATTAAAAGCTCAAAAAATGTGCTAAAATCGATTTTATGCATATTTCGACGTTTTAGAGCGGTTTGATGCTTTTCTGAAAAACTCATTTTTAGCTAAAATACTTAATTTTCACCTTTTAAATAAATTTCTACTAATTGAAATTTATGGGAAAAGTAAGCAAAATTTATGATTTTCTTTTAGGAAGCTTACTCATAGGTATATTTTATCTAAAAAATAGTTTTCAAAATCTGAAAATGCCTTAAATCGTCAAAATGCAATAAAATCAAGTTTTATAGCATTTTTGAATATTTATAATTATTTACATATTTTAAAAATCCATTAAAAATCTATAAAAATCAATATTTTTATAGAATATTTCATATTATTTTCGAAAAATACATGAAACATTAAAAGCTCAGAAAAATGTGCTAAAATCGATTTTTTTGGCATATTTCGACGTTTTAGAGCGGTTTGATGCTTTTCTGCAAAACTCATTTTTAGCTAAAATACTTAATTTTCACACTTTTAAATAGAATTTCTACTGCAATTGAAATTTATGGGAAAAGTAAACAAAATTTTATGATTTTCTTTTAGGAAGCTTACTCAAGGTATATTTTATCTAAAAATAGTTTTCAGAAAATCATGAAAATCTTTAAAACGTCAAAAATGCAATAAAATCAGTTTTATAGCATTTTGAATATTTATTAATTATTTACATATTTTTAAAAATCCATTAAAATCTATAAAATCAATATTTTTATAGAATATTTCATATTATTTTCGAAAATACATGAAACATTAAAAAGCTCAGAAAAATGTGCTAAAATCGTATTTTATGCATATTTCGACGTTTAAGACGGTTTAGTGCTTTCTGACAAAACTCATTTTTAGCTAAAATACTTAGATTTTCACACTTTTAAATAAATTTCTACTGCAATTGAAATTTATGGGAAAAGTAAGCAAAATTTATATGATTTTCTTTTAGGAAGCTTACTCATAGGTATATTTTATCTAAAAAATAGTTTTCAGAAAATCCTTGAAAATGCCTTAAATCGTCAAAAATGCAATAAAATCAAGTTTTATAGCATTTTTGAATATTTATTAATTATTTACATATTTTTAACATATTTTAAAAATCCCATTAAAATCTATAAAAATCAATATTTTTATAGAATATTCATATTATTTTCGAAAATACATGAAACATTAAAAAGCTCAGAAAAATGTGCTAAAATCGCATTTTATGGCATATTTCGACGTTTTAGAGCGGTTTGATGCTTTTCTGACAAAACTCATTTTTAGCTAAAATACTTAGATTTTCACTTTTAAATAGAATTCTACTGCAATTGAAATTTATGGGAAAAGTAAGCAAAATTTTATGATTTTCTTTTAGGAAGCTTACTCTAGTATATTTTATCTAAAATAGTTTTCTAAAATCTGAAAATGCCTTAAATCGTCAAAAATGCAATAAAATCAAGTTTTATAGCATTTTTGAATATTATTAATTATTTACATATTTTTAAAATCCATTAAAAATCTATAAAAATCAATATTTTTATAGAATATTTCATATTATTTTCAGAAAATACATGAAACATTAAAAGCTCAGAAAAATGTGCTAAAATCATTTTATGCATATTTCGACGTTTAACGGTTTGATGCTTTCTGCAAACTCATTTTTAGCTAAAATCTTAGATTTTCACACTTTTAAATAAATTTCTGCAATTGAAATTTATGGGAAAAGTAAGCAAATTTATGATTTTCTTTTAGGAAGCTTACTCATAGGTATATTTTATCTAAAAAATAGTTTTCGAAAATCTTGAAAATGCCTTAAATCGTCAAAAATGCAATAAAATCAGTTTATAGCATTTTGAATATTATTAATTATTTACATATTTTTAAAAATCATTAAAATCTATAAAAATCAATATTTTTAGAATATTTCATATTATTTTCGAAAATACATGAAACATTAAAAGCTCAGAAAAATGTGCTAAAATCATTTTTTGGCATATTTCGACGTTTTAAGAGGTTTGATGCTTTTCTGACAAAACTCATTTTTAGCTAAAATACTTAGATTTTCACCTTTTAAATAAATTTCTACTGCAATTGAAATTTATGGGAAAAGTAAGCAAAATTTTATGATTTTCTTTTAGGAAGCTTACTCATAGGTATATTTTATCTAAAAAAATGTTTTCAGAAAATCTTGAAAATGCCTTAAATCGTCAAAAAATGCAATAAAATCAAGTTTTATAGCATTTTTGAATATTATTAATTATTTACATATTTTTAAAAATCCATTAAAATCTATAAAATCAATATTTTATAGAATATTTCATATTATTTTCGAAAATACATGAAACATTAAAGCTCAGAAAAATGTGCTAAAATCGTATTTATGCATATTTCGACGTTTTAGAGCGGTTTGAGTGCTTTTCTGGACAAAACTCATTTTTAGCTAAAATCTAGATTTTCACTTTTAAATAGAATTTCTACTCAATTAAATTTATGGGAAAAGTAAGCAAAATTTTATGATTTTCTTTTGGAAGCTTACTCATAGGTATATTTTATCTAAAAAATAGTTTTCAGAAAATCTGAAAATGCCTTAAATCGTCAAAAAGCAATAAAATCAAGTTTTATAGCATTTTTGAATATATTAATTATTTACATATTTTTAAAAATCCATTAAAAATCTATAAAATCAATATTTTATAGAATATTTCATATATTTTCGAAAAATACATGAAACATTAAAAAGCTCAGAAAAATGTGCTAAAATCGATTTTTATTGCATATTTCGACGTTTAGACGGTTTGAGTGCTTTTCTGCAAAACTCATTTTTAGCTAAAATACTTCGATTTTCCACTTTTAAATAGAATTTCTACTGCAATTGAAATTTATGGGAAAAGTAACAAATTTTATGATTTTCTTTTGGAAGCTTACTCATAGGTATATTTTATCTAAAAAATAGTTTTCAGAAAATCTGAAAATGCCTTAAATCGTCAAAAATGCAATAAAATCAAGTTTTATAGCATTTTGAATATTTATTAATTATTTACATATTTTTTAAAAATCCCATTAAAAATCTATAAAAATCAATATTTTTATAGAATATTTCATATTATTTTCGAAAATACATGAAACATTAAAAGCTCAGAAAAATGTGCTAAAATCGTATTTTATGCATATTTCGACGTTTTAGAGCGGTTTGATGCTTTTCTGACAAAACTCATTTTAGCTAAAATACTTAGATTTTCACACTTTTAAATAAATTTCTACTGCAATTGAAATTTATGGGAAAAGTAAGCAAAATTTTATGATTTTCTTTTAGGAAGCTTACTCATAGGTATATTTTATCTAAAAAATAGTTTTCAAAAATCCTGAAAATGCCTTAAATCGTCAAAAAATGCAATAAAATCAAGTTTTATAGCATTTTAATATTTATTAATTATTTACATATTTTAAAAATCCCATTAAAAATCTATAAAAATCAATATTTTTATAGAATATTTCTATTATTTTCGAAAAATACATGAAACATTAAAAAGCTCAGAAAAATGTGCTAAAATCGTATTTATTGCATATTTCGACGTTTAAAAGGTTGATGCTTTTCTGAAAAACTCATTTTAGCTAAAATTAGATTTTCACACTTTTAAATAGAATTTCAATATATTTCACATTTAAATAATTTCACTGTTGAAATTTAGGGAAAGTAGCAATTATGATTTCTTTAAATTTTTTCAAAATATTTTCAATCCTTGAAGCAACGTCAAATGCAATAATAGTTTATAGCAATATTTAATTATTTACATAAAATCATTAAATCATTATTAAATTCTTATTTCGAAAATACATGAAACATTAAACTCAAATGTAGTTTGCATATTCGACGTTACGGTTTGACTTCTGAAACTCATTTTAGCTAAAATACTTATTTCACTTAATAAATTTCTTTATGGAAAAAATTTTATGTTTTTGAACTTATGTATATTTATCTAAAGAAATCTGAAAATCCTTAAATCGTCAAAAATAAAATGTTTATACATTTAATATTATATTTACATTTAAAATCCATAAAAATCTATAAATCATATTTTTAATTTATATTTCATCGAAACATTAAGCTCAAATTAAATTTGCATATTTATTAAGTTGATGCTTTCGAAATCATTTTTAGTAAATACTTAATTTTACATTTTAAATGAATTTCTACTGCAATTGAAATTTATGGGAAAAGTAAGCAAAATTTTATGATTTTCTTTTAGGAAGCTTACTCATAGGTATATTTTATCTAAAAAAATAGTTTTTCACAAAATCCTTGAAAATGCCTTAAATCGTCAAAAATGCAATAAAATCAAGTTTTATAGCATTTTTGAATATTTATTAATTATTTACATATTTTTAAAAAATCCCATTAAAAATCTATAAAAATCAATATTTTTATAGAATATTTCATATTATTTTCGAAAAATACATGAAACATTAAAAGCTCAGAAAAATGTGCTAAAATCGCATTTTATGGCATATTTCGACGTTTTAGAGCGGTTTGATGCTTTTCTGACAAAACTCATTTTTAGCTAAAATACTTAGATTTTCACACTTTTAAATAGAATTTCTACTGCAATTGAAATTTATGGGAAAAGTAAGCAAAATTTTATGATTTTCTTTTAGGAAGCTTACTCATAGGTATATTTTATCTAAAAAATAGTTTTCACAAAATCCTTGAAAATGCCTTAAATCGTCAAAAAATGCAATAAAATCAAGTTTTATAGCATTTTTGAATATTTATTAATTATTTACATATTTTTAAAAATCCCATTAAAAATCTATAAAAATCAATATTTTTATAGAATATTTCATATTATTTTCGAAAAATACATGAAACATTAAAAGCTCAGAAAAATGTGCTAAAATCGCATTTTATGGCATATTTCGACGTTTTAGAGCGGTTTGATGCTTTTCTGGCAAAACTCATTTTTTAGCTAAAATACTTACATTTTCACACTTTTAAATAGAATTTCTACTGCAATTGAAATTTATGGGAAAAGTAAGCAAAATTTTATGATTTTCTTTTAGGAAGCTTACTTATGGGTATATTTTATCTAAAAAAATAGTTTTCAAAATCATGAAAATGCCTTAAATCGTCAAAATGCAATAAAATATCGTTTTATAGCATTTTTGAATATATATTAATTATTTACATATTTTAAAAATCCCATTAAAAATCTATAAAAATCAATATTTTTATAGAATATTTCATATTATTTTCGAAAAATACATGAAACATTAAAAAGCTCAGAAAAATGTGCTAAAATCGTATTTTATTGCATATTTTGACGTTTTAGAACGGGTTGAGTGCTTCTCTGGCAAAACTCATTTTTTATCTAAAATACTTAGATTTTCACACTTTTAAATAGAATTTCTCCTGCAATTGAAATTTATGGGAAAAGTAAGCAAAATTTTATGATTTTCTTTTAGGAAGCTTACTCACAGGTACATTTTATCTAAAAAAATAGTTTTTCCGAAAATCCTTGAAACTGCCTTAAATCGTCAAAAAATGCAATAAAATCAAGTTTTATAGCATTTTTGAATATATATTTATTATTTACATATTTTTAAAAAATTCAATTAAAAATCTATAAAAATCAATATTTTTATAGAATATTTCATATTATTTTCGAAAAATACATGAAACATTAAAAAGCTCAGAAAAATGTGCTAAAATCGCATTTTATGGCATATTTCGACGTTTTAGAGCGGTTTGATGCTTTTCTGACAAAACTCATTTTTAGCTAAAATACTTGGATTTTCACACTTTTAAATAAATTTCTACTGCAATTGAGAATTTATGGGAAAAGTAATCAAAATTTTATGATTTTCTTTTAGGAAGCTTACTCATAGGTATATTTTATCTAAAAAAATAGTTTTTCAAAATCATGAAAATGCCTTAAATCGTCAAAAAATGCAATAAAATCAAGTTTTATAGCATTTTTGAATATTTATTAATTATTTACATATTTATAAAAATCTCATTAAAAATCTATAAAAATCAATATTTTTATAGAATATTTTATATTATTTTCGAAAAATACATGAAACATTAAAAAGCTCAGAAAAATGTGCTAAAATCGTATTTTATTGCATATTTCGACGTTTTAAAGCGGTTTGAGTGCTTTTTGCAAAACTCATTTTTAGCTAAAATACTTACATTTTCACACTTTTAAATAAATTTCTACTGCAATTGAAATTTATGGGAAAAGTAAGCAAAATTTTATGATTTTCTTTTAGGAAGTTTACTCAAAGGTATATTTTATCTAAAAAATAGTTTTCAGAAAATCCTTGAAAATGCCTTAAATCGTAAAAATGCAATAAAATCAAGTTTTATAGCATTTTAATATTTATTAATTATTTACATATTTTAAAAATCCCATTAAAAATCTATAAAAATCAATATTTTTATAGAATATTTCATATTATTTTCGAAAAATACATGAAACATTTAAAAGCTCAGAAAAATGTGCTAAAATCGCATTTTATGGCATATTTCGACGTTTTAGAGCGGTTTGATGCTTTTCTGACAAAACTCATTTTTTAGCTAAAATACTTAGATTTTCACACTTTTAAATAGAATTTCTACTGCAATTGAAATTTATGGGAAAAGTAATCAAAATTTTATGATTTTCTTTTAGGAAGCTTACTCATAGGTATATTTTATCTAAAAAAATAGTTTTTCACAAAATCCTTGAAAATGCCTTAAATCGTCAAAAAATGATATAAAATCAAGTTTTATAGCATTTTTGAATATTTATTAATTATTTACATATTTATAAAAAATCTTATTAAAAATCTATAAAAATCAATATTTTTATAGAATATTTTATATTATTTTCGAAAAATACATGAAACATTAAAAAGCTCAGAAAAATGTGCTAAAATCGTATTTTATTCCATATTTCGACGTTTTAAAGCGGTTTGAGTGCTTTTCTGGCAAAACTCATTTTTTAGCTAAAATACTTACATTTTCACACTTTTAAATAGAATTTCTACTGCAATTGAAATTTATGGGAAAAGTAAGCAAAATTTTATGATTTTCTTTTAGGAAGTTTACTCAAAGGTATATTTTATCTAAAAAAATAGTTTTTCAGAAAATCCTTGAAAATGCCTTAAATCGTCAAAAAATGCAATAAAATCAAGTTTTATAGCATTTTTTAATATTTATTAATTTTTTACATATTTTTAAAAATCCCATTAAAAATCTATTAAAATCAATATTTTTATAGAATATTTCATATTATTTTCGAAAAATACATGAAACATTTAAAAAGCTCAGAAAAATGTGCTAAAATCGCATTTTATGGCATATTTCGACGTTTTAGTGCGGTTTGATGCTTTTCTGACAAAACTCATTTTTTAACCAAAATACTTAGATTTTCAAACTTTTAAATAGAATTTCTACTGCAATTGAAATTTATGGGAAAAGTAAGCAAAATTTTATGATTTTCTTTTAGGAAGCTTACTCGTAGGTCTATTTTATCTAAAAAAATAGTTTATCAGAAAATCCTTGAAAATGCATTAAATCGTCAAAAAATGCAATAAAATCAAGTTTTATAGCATTTTTGAATATTTATTAATTATTTACATATTTTTAAAAAATCCCATTAAAAATCTATAAAAATCAATATTTTTATAGAATATTTTATATTATTTTCGAAAAATACATGAAACATTAAAAAGCTCAGAAAAATGTGCTAAAATCGTATTTTATTGCATATTTCGACGTTTTAAAGCGGTTTGAGTGCTTTCCTGGCAAAACTCATTTTTTAGCTAAAATACTTAGATTTTCAAACTTTTAAATAGAATTTCTACTGCAATTGAAATTTATGGGAAAAGTAAGCAAAATTTTATGATTTTCTTTTGGAAGCTTACTCAGTTCAAGTCTCCTGAAATACTTCTAACTATATTTTTATTGTATTATTATTGTCATTCAGACTGATGTTATTTGCGTGTACTTATTCATACAAATCAATTCACATCTGTGTTCCCTCAGATATTCTCCATTCCACACTTCTAACTTACTCACAGTAATCTTATCTTCCCAGGTTCATGTGTCCAGGAGTCCATCTGTGTCCTCAGATATTCTCCCTTCCCATTTCCCAGATTCATGTGTCCCTTCCCCACTTCTTATCCTACGCTCTTGCTTCTAATCCTTCCCCAGGTTCATGTGTCCAGGAATCGATCCGTGGGCCCCCGGATGTCTTCCCTTCCCAGAAGTTCTGGAAACTCTTCGTATTTTTTATTCCTCACCAGTACCCCCCTCCCGAGATCAGCAGGTCCGTGGTTCCAAGTGTTCATCCATCACCTTCCACTACTTCCCCGATGTCAGCAGTCCCACCCAGGTCCGTGGTTTCAAGTGTTCATCCATACACCCTTCACAACTTTCCAGAGGTCAGCAGTCCCACCCCAGATCCGTGGGGTCCAGGTATACACCTTTTACCACTTTCCAGGGTCAGCAAGTCCCACCCCAGGTCTGTGGTTCCAGTACAACCTTCACCACTTCCTGAGGTCAGCAGTCCCACCCTAGGTCCGTGGGTCAGGTATACACCC
>WNWK01034095.1:0-20662 GCA_009830355.1 Cherax destructor | reverse complement strand
ACTAAACCCTTAGTATTTAAGTAAAAAAAGAAAATACTACAATCACGATAAACAAAATAGGGTTTTTACTTTTTCCTCATGAATATTTTTATTTCCCTAGGGTAAATCCCCCCTTAAGGGGGAACCCCCCGGAGGACAATCCTACCGTGATCCATCCAACAAATGGGGATTTCCAAACCCGGGGCAAAATCTTTAATTGGGGCCCTTCGCCTCTAACAACACTTAAAATTCAGGGTTTTTTTTCGATAGGTAACACTCCCCCTTAATGAGATATATAACAACCTGTGTCTAAAAAGGGGGTAATATAAACAACCCTTTTTTTTGGGTCCAAAACTTTCCCTTTCGAGAGGTAGGGGCCTTGCCTCCGCCGAGACAAAGAGGGTGTTCCGACATTAGTCATCGGGCTATGGTTTATGAAGAGATAAGTCCTTGAGTTATAGTTTTGGAGTGTTTATCAGTAAGCAAAATCCCTGCTTGGGGTAATTCTTTTTGGTGTTTTTTAGGTCTCTACTTCTCTTAAAACACGATTTTTGGTTTCCTTTTTTCCTACAATACTGACAGAATAGGTCTTGATTCAATTTTTTTTCTGTTTGGGAGCCTCTTCCCTGCCAGAACCATTTCTTTCCTACCCGGTGGTATAGACTTTCCATCGGGGGAGGCCAATGATATTCCTCTCACGAGTATTAGGTTTTTTTTGGGGGGTCAGTAACTTATCCAATTTTGGAGCCCTAAACTTAGTGTCACCTCTAATGGTCTCCATGGCCGCCGTTTCGATACGAAAGTAGAATCCCCAATCAGGTGCGTGACTTCAGGTAGATTAAAATTCCTCGTGGATCATTTGAACCAATTTTTACTGTAGAACAACCGCAGCCCCCCATCTCTCAAAGCAGTTTGTTTTTTTCTCAAACTCAAAAACCCATTGATGGGATTGTCGGTCAATTTTGAAAATTTTGGTAACTCACTGGTAGTAACTCGTAGGTTCTAAAATTTTTTTTCCCCATCGTAGTCGAATATTGATCAACGGCAAACTTTGGGGGGGCTTTTAGCCTTCCCCAAGGTGTTTAAAAAGGGGCCCAATGTTCCGGGGCCCTCATCTTGGGGCCGGTTCTAAATGTTCGAAGAAGGGGCAAAATTCTCTTGAACTTGGGGGTGAAAGAGCCGGGGGATTTTGAAAACCCCCTCCCCGACGCCCGACGATTCCTTTGTAGTTTTCCTTTTGGATGGTTTTCCCTTTTTAAATCCTCTTGATTTAGTTTTCTTTTTGGCTTAAAACGTTTGTTTTTGAAAAGAATTCGTTCTAGCCGATCACACTGTTCCGGGAGAGTTGGGAGGAATCGCTTGATGATGGAAGATTCCTCCGTTGTTCCAGGTTGATCAATTCAGTAAGTCTGGGGAAGGTGAAAGGGGGGGAACAGGTTCTGCCAAATTTCCCCCCGGGTTTGTCCATTTTATGATTCTCTGTTCGATTCTCTGGACGTTTGAGGAATTCTTCAGTGGGGGGGCAAAAAAGTTCCTCCTCTTGTGGCGCCATTTATCTGTGAATCAGGCTATTCGTATCCTCTGATTCAACAAAGGGGGTTATCGGACATGGGGAAAAAAGTTCTGTTTTTGGGCGAGTGTTTCCCCTAAAAAGTCTATTATATGGTACCCCCGGACTCCACCCCCCTTTTTTAAAGTTAATCTTACTGTAATATCTTCGAATAATGATGTGAGAACCTCCATTTTTTAATTTTAAAAAATTTTTTAATTTTTAGCTCTTGGAAAACCCCTTTTTACGGGGGAAAAAAATGTTTTCTCAATATAGATCAATTTCCTTTGTTTGTATAAATGGAAATAGAAACTTCAAAAAAAAATCGATTTAATTTAATTAAACTAGAATTAAGCTTTTTTTTTTGATAAGTTTTAAAAATAAATATATATATATATCAGAGGAAGAGGTCTCCTGAAAAAAAGTGAAGATGGATCTGTATAGTGAATATATCATGGTCCCGTAGTATACAGATAAGTTATTAGTTCTAAAGTGGAAACAAAGGCGAAGTGTTATCGAGTTTTTTAATTTGGGGGGGTTTTCCCCCAGCAAGTCTGTCGATAATTTTAAAACTTTAATACCTGAAACTCATGATTTTGAAAAAAAACTATTGTTTGAAAAGGTGCCAATCCTGAGGAAATACGAAAATTTGTCCAGCTGAAAATACGAAAAACAAGTGTTGAGTTTGAGTTGTCAGTGAACGATTTCACCAACATAAGTCCTATATATTCCTCTAGAAAAAAACACAGTTTTGGTGTGAAAAAACAAAACCAAACCCGTAGAGTGAACCATAAGTGCACGGAAACCCAGGTGTTAAAGGGGGGGGTCGGTGGAAGTAAACGGGGTGCCAGAGGTAAACCAGGGTCCCAAGGTACGGCCGCGCACAGTAGGACTGCCAAAAGGACCGGTTTTTATCTCCAACACGAAAGATCCCTTTTGTACCAAAACCATATTATTACTTTGTTTAATCATCTTCCAGTGGTCTGTCTAAAAAAAAAACACAAACAATCCCTACAGGATTCATTAAATAGAATGGATCTCGTCAGACCCAAAGAAATAAGGGAACCATTGACTGATTAAAACTGGTATCCTTGTCGGGATTCAATAAGCGGAGGGAGTTTTAGGGACCATATTCAAAACAATAACAAAACTAAAGAGATTGCCCAACCACTTACGCAAATAAAATAGATACAAAAAAATGACAAATCACCCTTAGGGAACCTATTGAGAATATTCAGTAAAACCCAAAAAAAAAACAATCTGAACCTAAAAGCAAAAACCAAAAACCAAACGTTCCTCTGCAGGGGATTACATGTAAAACTTTGTGGTAAATGCTACCACCCCCCTTTTTTTGACATTCAAGACTCTACTACCGGATATTAAAAAAGGGGTTTTTTTGGGTTTTAAAATGGCCAACTGTGGAAAAAAATCAAAATGATTTTAAAAAGATGACAAAAACAAATCGGACTTCAAAACATGACGCTTTCTATAACAGTTGGGAAGAAAAAATCAGCGATAGTGCCCCCGATACAGATGTTGAAATGATACCCAGTATTTTTAAAGAATGGAAAAAATAAAATGATGGGCCCAAAGGGACAGTAGCTCTAATAAATAAAAATGATGGGTAAACAGGTGTAACAGACACACACAAACAGTGGTACAAACTAAAAAACAGATAGTAAAAAAGGGGATGCCCGAAATACTGAAGATAAACGGAAAGTTGAAGGCTCCATTGTTAAATGTAAGAAAACAGACACGAACAGGAACACCCCCACCAATGGGGAACAGTCACAAAAACAGGGCAAACGGAAACCAGGCTATGAATATTATCACCTGGTATCTGCAAGCTGAAAATCTGGGGAAAACAGATGGGTCATGCAATTATGATCACCCCCCCGAAAATGCCGTGCCACATGAAAAACACAAATGCAACTCCCCCCGTAAATATTTCCCCCCTGTTGCCCCACATCATCAGGAAAGACAGTGCTATAACTTTTATTCCAGGCAACACCTAAAGGGCAAGAGGGGACACAGACCATCCAAAACCATGGCAAAATCTGGGTACCACCCTGGAAGAAGGTTTTTTTGTGCCAGGAAGGAAAGAAAGCTGGCAGGAAATAAGAAATTGTACACCAACTGAAAGCTTTTCGGGTGGAATCCCGTCAGTGGCCTCCCTCCATTAAACAGATATTAGAGCCAAGAAAAAAAACCCCAAAACCACCAATACCACCAATCCAACTACATTCATTGCAATACAGGGTCTAAACCAGCAACAAACAACAATCCTTTTGGTAGTGGAAATTTCAGAGTCAACCTATTTTGCGCTTTCACAGAGACCCACATAAGAGATATGGACAAAAATCTGGATACACAAATCCTCAGGGTGTTAAGTGAACAGGAAAAAGGGGGGTTGGGCCCTTATATAAAGTCACATATGTTCAGAACTAAAATGCCTCAATGATGTAAATTGAAGTACTAAATAAAGGTCGGTCAAAAAATGTCAAATTGGTTGTTTAAAACCCCCCGGGTGCAACGTCCCAACAATTCCAGGAACAGCTTCTGAAAATTGACCACTGTCTGGAAAAAAAAACTTTGCCCCCCAACATCCTCTGGGGATTTCAATCAGGGACCTAAATGGAGGAACATTGCAAACAATGTGGTAGCAGAAATAACACCAGAGGCACCCGATGAAAATTCACACATGCATGAACTTTTAAATCTCTGCAACAAATTCACCTTAAAAACCCGCAAATAGTGGAGCCCACAAGAAGAAACGCTGGACCTCATCTTCACCAATGATGATCTGATACGAAATGTCATCATATCAAAACAATATCCAGATCACAACATAATAGAGGTCCACATGGATGCGGGGCCCCGATCAACAAATGTGATCAGCGCGAGGGGCTTTCTCCAAAATTCCTTCAATAACAAAAAAAAGGTGGGACCAAATAAACCAAGTCCTAAATGATATAAACTGGGAAGATTGCCCAGCATCACGGGTCCCAACCTATGTCTAGAACAAATTAACTCTGTGGTACTGAGGTTTGCTCAAAACCCCTTAAGGAAAAAGGGGGAAAGATGCAAACTAGAAAGAGAGAGGCGCTCCCTTTCAGGCGAAGGCAAAGAATAACGGAGCGGCTACGGAGGCCCAATAAAATTTCTGAAATCGAGGAGACACTAGTCAGAAATGCAAACATTGAATTAAAACTAGTCATTCTTCTTTGTATGTTCTCCAATGAATCTATATCCATCCTGTAGTAAGGTGACCAAAACTGAGCTGCATAATCCAAATGAGGTCTCACTAGTGATGTATAGAGCTGTAAAATAACTTTTGGACTTCTGTTGCTTATACTTCTTGAAATAAATCCTAGTAATCTGTTAGCCTTATTGCGACACTTAGGCACTGTTGTCTTGGCTTTAGATTCCTGCTACCATGACTCCAAGTCTTTTTCACATTCTGTATGATCAAGCTCTACTTCACCTAGTTTATAAATTGAGGATATTTTCATTACCAACGACTAGCACCTTACACTTGTCCACATTAAACTTCATCTGCCACTTTTCAGACCAAGACATTAATTTGTCCAAATCCTCCTGGAGTTCACTGGTATCCTGCTCAGAATGAATTATACGGCCTATTTTGTATCATCAGCAAATTTACTCATGTCACTTGCAATTCCTTCATCAAGGTCATTTATGTAAATTATGAACAACAATGGGCCCAAAACTGATCCTTGTGGAACGCCACTAGTGACTAATCCCCCTTCAGATTTGACCCCATTAATGGAAACTCTCTGCTTTCTATTGGTAAGCCATGCCTCTATCCATGCTAGAACTTTACCTCCTATACCATGATCTGCCACCTTTTTTAAGAGTCTCTTGTGAGGTACTCTATCGAAGGCCTTACTGAAATCCAAGTAAACTATATCATATTCTTTATCACTGTCTACTGCCTCAAATGTTTTATTGAAAAACGTCAGTAAATTTGTTAGGCAGGAACGACCTCTCGTGAACCCATGCTGAGATTCATTAATCAAATTATGTTCTTCAAGGTGACTTCTAATAATATCAGCTATAATTGATTCTAATAATTTGCCTACTATAGATGTGAGGCTTATTGGACGGTAATTGATGGAATTGACTTATCCCTGATTTGAATATAGGAACTACATTAGCTATCTTCCACATCTCTGGCACAACACCAGTTAGGATGGACGTATTAAACACATTCATTAATGGCTGACTAAGTTCCATCTACATTCTTTAAGTACCCTGAAAAACAACTCGTCGGGTCCCGGGGACTTATTTGCTTCAGTTTATCTATCTGTTTGATAACCATGTCCCTCTGACAGTAATATTAGTTAACTTGAATTCTTCAGGAACTGAATAATTGTTAATTTCTGAATCTCATTTACGTCTTCTTTTGTAAAGACTGACAAAAATAGTCATTAAATAGAGAACACATTTCCAGTTCGTTATCCGTCAGCTGTCCATTCCCAATTTTCAGAGGACCTACCTTTTCCCTCACCTTCGTCCTATACACTTGAAAGAACCCTTTTGGATTAGTCTTTGATTCATTAGCAACCTTAATCTCATAGTCACGTTTAGCCTTTCTAACCCCTTACTTCTCTTTTCAATTGAACATATTGGTCAATAGGGGTTTAAAATCTCCTCTTTTGATGCGCCTATAAATTCCTCTTTCTCCCTAATAGATGTTTTAGCCTCCTGTTAATCCATTTGGGATCGTTATCTTTTGACCTAAATTCTCTCTGGGAATAAATATACTCTGTGCACGTTGTACATTATTAAGAAAAATCATAAACGCAGATCCCATCGTTATCGTTAGCTAGATTACCCAGTCGAGATTAGACAGGTGTTCTCTAAGTCCATTATAGTCAGCGGAACGAAAATCAGGAACTTTTACCGTATTATCCCTATTCTCGTACTCCCAGGTAATATTAAAAGTAATGGATTTGTGATCACTTGCGCCAAGCTCCTCAGTGATCTCCAGATTATTTACAAGGGGTTTCTTTATTTGACAAGACTAGGTCGAGCAAATTATTACCTCTGGTAGGCTCCGTCACACACTGCTTCAGAAAACAGTCCTGAACTACTTCCATAAAGTCACTGGACTCCAGATTACCTGTCAAAGAAGTCCAGTCAATTTGACTAAAGTTAAAATCCCCTACTATCACTACGTTATTGTGTCTAGAAGCCCTAATATTGTGTCTAGAAGCCCTAATTATTGTGTCTAGAAGCCCTAATTATTGTGTCTAGAAGCCCTAATTATTGTGTCTAGAAGCCTTTCTTATGTTCTTATGAGTTAATAGAATCTTCAAAGCTTATTTCTTGGGTAGAATTGAAAATTAGGTTGGGCAATTATTCTGTTAGTGGGATGGATTGTGAAGGACCTGCCTAGTATGGGCCAACAGGCCTGCTGCAGTGTTCCTCCTTTCTTATGTTCTTAAGGTCTTGAGGATATCTCTCCAAGAGACAACCCACAATAATGGATTCAAATTAGATAAGGTTAGATTTAGAAAGGATATATAAGAACATAAGAATGGAGGAACACTGCAGAAGGCCTACTGGCCCATACAAGCCAGGTCCTTATCAAAACCACCACTACCTTAGAATTTACTCCCGTACTCACGACACTAATCAAACCCAGCCCTCCCACTCATATATTTGTCCAATCTCTTTTTAAAGCTACTCAAGGTAATAGCCTCTATCACCGTACTCGCATCTACAACTCTGTTCGAAAACCAGTACTTGATATGTCCTTTCTAAATCTAAATTTATCCAATATAAATCCGTTATTTCTGGTTCTTGGTTCGATATCCTCAGTATTTTAATAATATGTCCTTTGTTTATGCCTATCATCCACTTGTACACCTCGATGATATCTCCCCTCATTCTACGTCTCTCCAGAGAGTGGAGATTCAATGCTCTAAGTCTATCTTCATACGGGAGATTTCTTATACTGTAAATCATTTTAGTCATTCTTCTCTGTATGTTCTCCAACGAACCTATATCCATTCTGTAGTAAGGAGACCAAAACTGAGCTGCATAATCCAAATGAGGTCTCACTAGTGATGTATAGAGCTGTAAAATAAATTGGTTTAAAAAAAGGGTAGTTGATGAGTGGAATAGTCTGCCTAGTAGGGGTATTGAAGCTAGGACCATGAGTAGTTTCAAATTCGGGTTAGATAAATACATGAGTAAAAGGGGGTTTGGGATCGGAGTGGGACTTGCACATAAGTTATCAAAGCTTATTTCTAGAGTAGCATTGAAAATTGGGATGAGCAAATATTCTGTTAGTGGGACGGATTGTGAAGGACCTGCCTAGTATAGGCCAACAGGTCTGCTGCAGTGTTCCTCCTTTCTTATGTTCTTCTTTTGTTCTTATGACATAGAGTGCCACCCCACCCCCCTTCCCGATACTTCTGTCTACTTGGAATAATTTAAAACCCTGAATGTAACATTCAGCAGGAATGTCCGGATTTTTCGAATTAAACCACGTCTCAGTAATGCTCATTTCTGTTTTATCCTCTATACCTATTACTGCTCTTGTCATCTAGTGCCACTGGTTTTCAAGTATCCACTTTATTCTGCCTAATACTAGTTACCCTAGAACTCATCATATTACTACCCTGGGACTTCATCGTTTTTCCCAAAAAATCCATACCACTAACGTTTACTAGTTTAAAGCCCTAACAGCACCCTCCACTGCAGTTGCCAGTGCCCCACCCCAGATATACATAAGTGAACCCCATCCATCATGTTTCTGTTAGCATCACTTTCTTTATCTAGTGAGCTTTGGTGTTATTACACCATGGGCTTTCTCAAGATGGTCCAAGACTTTATTCTTTCGGGTGAAGCTACAGTCACATATGTAACATTTGAAGGAATTATTTGCTCCATGGGAGCGTTGGTGTCTCACAAGGTGACCTCTAGAGGCAACTATGAGTCCACAGGCAGGGCAGGTGACTCGTGTCTCTGGGTTGAAGACTTGGTAAGGTGTGCCACGAGGCACTCTTTTCTCTTTCTTAACCTTGCCCACATTACTTAACATGCCTTGGCGAAACAGGAGAACTTGTTCTCCTGTTCCAGAGGGAAATGTGACTGTGATTGAATCCGTATTGTCAATTTGTTTATGGCAAGTCTCGTTTTCCAATCGGCCCCTGACAACCAACTCTTCTGAAAAAAATCAGGAAACATTGGATCGGTACAAAATTCACATGCTGTAGTTCAAAACTTCATAATTTATGTTAATTTATTTCGACATATTGAACAGTTCAACATAGTCGGACAAAGGTTAATTCAAAACAGTAACCAATACAAGGGAGTATTTTACATAGTTAATCACATTAGATAAAATGACGTTATTGTTACATTAACAATAATAATAAGAAGTGTATCAATGAAGCTATCATGTTTTAAATGTAAAATGTTACTTTCATATATCACATTACTGACAGGCTGATAAGGTGTGGAAAAATAAATGTAGTGTAGCTTCCTTCAGAAGGACATACTGAAAACGTAAACACTGAAACAAATCAAACTGGCATATATTCACCTCGTCAAGCCAGTTTTGCAATCGACCTCCCACTGCCGACTCATCTGAAATAATAAAATGTTTTCAGAGAACCTCTCCGCTAATTGCATGATTAAAAACTTAATTTCAGTAGTTCAAAACCTTCACAGTTATTTATATTTTAATTTCAAGTAAATTGTCGTTATTGTTATATTAATAAAAATATTAATACCTAAATGAAGTTCAAAAAAATATATGATAAAACAATCAAGTTTGAAATGTAAAATCATGTATTGATGAAGCATGTAGCTAAATGGGAAGTAATGATAACCATTACTGTCATAAACCATTTCTAATTATAAAATTAGCAGCATTTTTATTAATGTTAATATTCAATGCATTCCTATACTGACATTAAACATGTACTGTACTTACCTTTCATAGGAGTTGCAGGATGATGTAATAATTGAGACATATCAAACAGGCTGTGATCCTGCTCGTTCACTGGGTTTTGTAAATTAGGTTCGAACTTCTCCATCTCGTCTCTAACAATTATTGAAGTAGTTTTCAAAAGTTGAACTGCTTAGATGATTATTCACTAGCCTTATGGAAGACCCTTCAGCAAAGATCCTGATATAGGCAGTTAGTGGATAGCACCTCACAGACAGGTCCTTGTTAAAAGCATCTATTCCCACCCATTCTCTTAAGAACATAAGAAAGGAGGAACACTGCAGAAGGCCTGTTGGCCCATACTAGGCAGGTCCTTCACAATCCGTCCCACTAACATAATATTTGCTCAACCCAATTTTCAATGCTACCCAAGAAATAAGCTTTGATAATTCTATTTACTCATGTGGGAGTCCCACTCAAATCCAACCCCTCTCACTCATGAATTTATCCAACCTAAATTTGAAACTACCCAAGGTCCTAACTTCAATAACCCTACTAGGCAGACTGTTCCACTCATCAACTACCCTATTTCCAAACCAATACTTTCCTATATCCTTTCTAAATCTAAACTTATCTATCTTGGAGAGATATCCTCAAGACCTTATTTATATCCCCTTTGTTAATACCCCTTTGTTAATACCCATCTTTTATCCAAAACTACGCAAGAATTGGGATAAATACACCAGGAGCCATTCAAACTATTCCCTCTCATTCACTGCCTAAATTATTTACTTCACATACATGTAATTAGTATGGTATCAGTAACATTGTCCTGAATGGGTGAAAAATTTAGAGAATTTAGAGAAGAATGACAAATTTCTCCGTCTCTTGAGTGGTGGACCTGACTTAACTCAGTGGTGGACCTGACTTAACTCAGTGAAGACGTGTCTTGTGTGCTCTCTGTCAATCTGAAGAAGATGTCCTCTCTTGAGCTACTCTACCAGCAGCTGAAGGAAGAACTGAGGGTAGCTAAGCTTGAGATACAGCGACTGACTGAGGAAAACAAGAGGATTCGTAGTAATCCTCCTGTTGAGAATCCTCAAGCCAGGAAAGGAACCTGGACAGTGGCTAAAACGCATGGGACAAAGTTAAGGCTCAAGAGGACGGGTGGAGAGGTAGAAACAACGAAGACCCAGGAGAATGTTGTGGAAACATCGAACCCATTCTCCGTGCTACCCGATGAATGTGAGTCGACTTCTGGGAGCGTCACGACGAAAGACACAAAGGAAGGTAAAAACATTGTTGTTGTTGGGGACAGTCAGGTTAGGTACATGGATAGGGCTTTCTGTTTGATTGATAGGAGTAGGAGACAGAGGGTTTGCTTTCCTGGGGCTGGGATGGAGGATATTGTTAGCCGTCTGGACGACATCATGAGAGGTAATGGGAGCAATCCTATTATCTGTCTCAGTGCTGGAGGCAACGATGTTGGCAGACGTAGGAGTGAGGACCTGACTAGCAGGTTTAGGTCAGCAATAGACATAATTAGGAAGAAGGGTGGGGAACCCTGTCATATGTGGTATTTTGCCAAGGAGAGGAGTTGGAAATGAATGGCTGTCCAGGGCAATTGGTGTCAATTGCTGGCTGGACAAATACTGTAAGGAAAATTCAGTAACATTCATTGACAACTGGGACCTCTTCTATGGCAGAAATGACATGTATGCCAGGGATGGGGTTCACTTATCCAGGTCTGGGGTGGGGGCACTGGCAACTGCAGTGGAGGGAGCTGTTAGGGCTTTAAACTAGAAATAGTTAGTGGTATGGGTTTTGGGGGAAAACAGAGAAGTCCCAGTGTAGTAATATTATAAGTTGTAGGAGAACTAGTAATAGGCAGAATAAGGTGGATAGTGGAAAGCTAGTGACACTAGATGACAAGGACAGTAATAGGTATAGTGGAAAACAGAGATGAGCAGGAAGGGTAAAGAGAAAGGAGGGTCTCTAAATATATATTACACCAATAGTCGTAGTGCTAGGAATAAGATGGACGAGTTGAGATTAGTTGCAAGTACGGGTAATATTGATGTTTTTGCAATAACTGAGACATGGTTTAATATGAAAATCGGGACTTGCCTGCCGAATGTCACATTCAGGGTTTTAAATTGTTCCAAGTAGACAGAAGTATCGGGAAAGGGTGGGGTGGCACTCTATGTCCGTGATCATTTAAATTGTTGCATAAAAACGGGTATAAAGTCTGAATTAACACATACAGAGTCTGTCTGGATAGAATTTTCAGAGGGTGTGAAAAATTGATTTTAGGCGTGATTTACCGTCCTCCAAACTTAGATAGGGAACAAGGGAGACTACTTTGGGAGGAAATTGTTAAGGCCACAAGACACGATAACGTAGTAATTCTAGGGGACTTTAACTTTAGTCAGATTGATTGGAATTTCATGACAGGGAATTTAGAATCTAACGACTTTTAGAAGTAGTTCAGGATTGCTTTTTGAAGCAGTTTGTAACAGAACCTACAAGGGGAAATAACCTACTTGACTTGGTTCTGGCAAGCAAGGAAACCCTTGTTAATAATTTAGAAATTACAGAGGAACTCGGCTCAAGCGACCACAAGTCAATTACCTTTAGCATTGAATGGATGTATGATAGTAGGGATAATTCAGTAATGGTCCCAGATTTTCGCTTAGCAGATTATAATGGACTTAGAGAACACTTATCAACTGTGGACTGGGGTGAAGAAGAGAGGTATCAATATGACAGTTTTCTTAACACTATACAGGCTGCCCAAAGAACATTTATCCCGTATAAAGAAATTAGATCAAGTAGAAATGACCCAAAATGGATGAATAATAGGCTCAAATATCTTTTAGGGCAGAAGAAAGGAATTTATAGGCGCATAAAAGAGGTGAGGGTCATCTTATAAATCAGTATACTGACATTAAGAGGGACGTTAAAAGGAATAAGAAAAGCTAAACGGGACTATGAAATTAAAGTTGCTAGGGATTCAAAACTAACCCAAAAAGTTTTTCCAGGTTTATAGAACAAAAGTTAGGATAAGATAGGTCCCCTTAAAAATAACTTTGGGCATCTTACTGACAAGGAGAATGATATGTGCTCTATTTTTAATAATTATTTTCTCTCGGTTTTCACACAGGAAGACATTAATAATATCCCAGTAATTAATTTTTACAGAGGCCCAGAAGAAGATAAATTATGTAATATCACAGTCACTAGCGAAATGATTATGAAACAGCTGGACCGACTGAAACAAAATAAATCGCCGGGTCCTGATGAGCTTTTTGCAAGGGTTCTTAAGGAATGCAAATGGAACTCTGTGAACCAATATCTAACATTTTTAATTTATCTCTTCAAACAGGTGTAGTGTCTGATATGTGGAAGATGGCTAATGTAATTCCTATTTTTAAAGCAGGGGACAAGTCACTACCGTCAAACTACCGCCCAATAAGCCTGACCTCAATTGTAGGCAAATTACTAGAGTCAATTATAGCTGATATTATTAGAAGCCATCTAGATAACCATAATTTGATTAATGATACCCAGCATGGATTCACGAGGGGCCGTTCCTGCCTATCTAATTTATTAACCTTCTTCAGTAAAGCTTTTGAGGCTGTTGATCACGATAAAGAATTCGATATTGTTTATTTAGACTTTAGTAAGGCTTTGATAGAGTACCGCACCAGAGACTGTTAAAGAAAGTGGCAGCTCATGGCATTGGGGGAAAAGTGCTGTCATGGATCGAGTCATGGCTCACCAATAGGAAGCAGAGAGTGTGCATAAATGGGGTTAAATCCGAATGGGGACTTGTAACAAGTGGTGTTCCACAGGGATCAGTCTTAGGCCCATTGTTATTTATAATATATATCAATGACCTTGATGAGGGAATTACTAGTGATATGAGCAAATTCGCCGACGACACGAAGATAGGTAGGATAATTGATTCAAACATAGATGTCATAGAACTTCAGGAAGATTTAGACAAACTTAATTCGTGGTCAGAAAAGTGGCAGATGCAGTTCAATGTAGATAAATGCAAGGTTCTGAAGCTCGGGAGTGTCCATAACCCAAGCACTTATAAGTTAAATAACGTAGAACTTAGCCATACAGATTGCGAGAAGGACTTGGGGGTGATGGTAAGCAGCAACCTTAAACCAAGACAGCAATGCCTAAGCGTACGTAATAAGGCAAATAGATTACTGGGATTTATATCAAGAAGTGTTAGCAACAGAAGTCCAGAGGTTATATTACAGCTTTATACATCATTAGTAAGGCCTCACCTAGATTACGCAGCTCAGTTCTGGTCTCCATATTACAGAATGGACATAAATTCGTTAGAAAACATTCAGCGTAGAATGACTAAATTAATACATAGCATTAGAAATCTTCCTTACGAAGAAAGATTGAAGACTCCTAAAATTACATTCACTTGTAAGACGTAGAATGAGGGGAGACATGATCGAGGTATACAAGTGGAAAATGGGTATTAACAAAGGGATATAAATAAGGTCTTGAGGATATCTCTCCAAGAGAGAACCCGCAATAATGGATTCAAGTTAGATAAGTTTAGATTTAGAAAGGATATAGGAAAGTATTGGTTTGGAAATAGGGTAGTTGATGAGTGGAACAGTCTGCCTAGTAGGGTTATTGAAGCTAGGACCTTGGGTAGTTTCAAATTTAGGTTGATAAATTCATGAGTGAGAGGGGTTGGATTTGAGGGACTCGCGATGAGTGGGTAGAATTGTCAAAGCTTATTTCTTGGGTAGCATTGAAAATTGGGTTGAGCAAATATTCTGTTAGTGGGACGGATTGTGAAGGACCTGCCTAGTATGGGCCAACAGGCCTGCTGCAGTGTTCCTCCTTTTCTTATGTTCTTATGTTCTTATAACTACACTTTAAGTTGAAGGATCTTAGTGAAAGCTTAGGATAGACAGACGTTAGATAGTCAGAGTGTTAAAGACATGAGTCATGGTCATAGAAAAGGTGTCATGATCAGAGTAAATTGCCAAGCAATAGGTCAGAGGTGTTTAAGCATTAGGTTATAATCATGATGAGGGACTGATACTTAGAGATGGATGTCATAGGAGATATGTTAGAGCATCATGTGTATAAAATATCTAGCAATACGTAGAGAGATTAATGTATCATGACAGTTCCGCGTTTAGTTACATCAGTATAAGGTAGGATGATATGTAGCTTCTGCAGCATCATTAGAATGTGAATAAGATTTGAGATTATTGTCATAGAAAGAAGAACTTCAATAGAGATATCATTCTAGCATTCTAACGAAGACCTACAGTAATAATAGAACTGTCACGAAAGAAAAGGAAGATAGAACTAAAACTGACAGCAGGCCTGTTGGCCCATACTAGGCAGGTCCTTCACAATCCGTCCCACTAACAGAATATTTGCTCAACCCAATTTTCAATGCTACCCAAGAAATAAGCTTTGACAATTCTACCCACTCATGCGCGAGTCCCACTCAAATCCAACCCCTCTCACTCATGAATTTATCCAACCTAAATTTGAAACTACCCAAGGTCCTAGCTTCAATAACCCTACTAGGCAGACTGTTCCACTCATCAACTACCCTATTTCCAAACCAATACTTTCCTATATCCTTTCTAAATCTAAACTTATCTAACTTGAATCCATTATTGCGGGTCTCTCTTGGAGAGATATCCTCAAGACCTTATTTATATCCCCTTTGTTAATACCCATTTTCCACTTGTATACCTCGATCATGTCTCCTCATTCTACGTCTTACAAGTGAATGTAATTTTAGGGTCTTCAATCTTTCTTCGTAAGGAAGATTTCTAATGCTATGTATTAATTTAGTCATTCTACGCTGAATGTTTTCTAACGAATTTATGTCCATTCTGTAATATGGAGACCAGAACTGAGCTGCGTAATCTAGGTGAGGCCTTACTAATGATGTATAAAGCTGTAATATAACCTCTGGACTTCTGTTGCTAACACTTCTTGATATAAATCCCAGTAATCTATTTGCCTTATTACGTACGCTTAGGCATTGCTGTCTTGGTTTAAGGTTGCTGCTTACCATCACCCCCAAGTCCTTCTCGCAATCTGTATGGCTAAGTTCTACGTTATTTAACTTATAAGTGCTTGGGTTATGGACACTCCCGAGCTTCAGAACCTTGCATTTATCTACATTGAACTGCATCTGCCACTTTTCTGACCACGAATTAAGTTTGTCTAAATCTTCCTGAAGTTCTATGACATCTATGTTTGAATCAATTATCCTACCTATCTTCGTGTCGTCGGCGAATTTGCTCATATCACTAGTAATTCCCTCATCAAGGTCATTGATATATATTATAAATAACAATGGGCCTAAGACTGATCCCTGTGGAACACCACTTGTTACAAGTCCCCATTCGGATTTAACCCCATTTATGCACACTCTCTGCTTCCTATTGGTGAGCCATGACTCGATCCATGACAGCACTTTTCCCCCAATGCCATGAGCTGCCACTTTCTTTAACAGTCTCTGGTGCGGTACTCTATCAAAAGCCTTACTAAAGTCTAAATAAACAATATCGAATTCTTTATCGTGATCAACAGCCTCAAAAGCTTTACTGAAGAAGGTTAATAAATTAGATAGGCAGGAACGGCCCTCGTGAATCCATGCTGGGTATCATTAATCAAATTATGGTTATCTAGATGGCTTCTAATAATATCAGCTATAATTGACTCTAGTAATTTGCCTACAATTGAGGTCAGGCTTATTGGGCGGTAGTTTGACGGTAGTGACTTGTCCCCTGCTTTAAAAATAGGAATTACATTAGCCATCTTCCACATATCAGACACTACACCTGTTTGAAGAGATAAATTAAAAATGTTAGATATTGGTTCACAGAGTTCCATTTTGCATTCCTTAAGAACCCTTGCAAAAAGCTCATCAGGACCCGGCGATTTATTTTGTTTCAGTCGGTCCAGCTGTTTCATAATCATTTCGCTAGTGACTGTGATATTACATAATTTATCTTCTTCTGGGCCTCTGTAAAAATTAATTACTGGGATATTATTAATGTCTTCCTGTGTGAAACCGAGAGAAAATAATTATTAAAAATAGAGCACATATCATTCTCCTTGTCAGTAAGATGCCCAAAGTTATTTTTAAGGGGACCTATCTTATCCCTAACTTTTGTTCTATAAACCTGGAAAACTTTTGGGTTAGTTTTTGAATCCCTAGCAACTTTAATTTCATAGTCCCGTTTAGCTTTTCTTATTCCCTTTAACGTCCCTCTTAATGTCAGTATACTGATTTATAAGATGACCTCACCTCTTTTTATGCGCCTATAAATTCCTTTCTTCTGCCCTAAAAGATATTTGAGCCTATTATTCATCCATTTTGGGTCATTTCTACTTGATCTAATTTCTTTATACGGGATAAATGTTCTTTGGGCAGCCTGTATAGTGTTAAGAAAACTGTCATATTGATACCTCTCTTCTTCACCCCAGTCCACAGTTGATAAGTGTTCTCTAAGTCCATTATAATCTGCTAAGCGAAAATCTGGGACCATTACTGAATTATCCCTACTATCGTACATCCATTCAATGCTAAAGGTAATTGACTTGTGGTCGCTTGAGCCGAGTTCCTCTGTAATTTCTAAATTATTAACAAGGGTTTCCTTGCTTGCCAGAACCAAGTCAAGTAGGTTATTTCCCCTTGTAGGTTCTGTTACAAACTGCTTCAAAAGCAATCCTGAACTACTTCTAAAAAGTCGTTAGATTCTAAATTCCCTGTCATGAAATTCCAATCAATCTGACTAAAGTTAAAGTCCCTAGAATTACTACGTTATCGTGTCTTGTGGCCTTAACAATTTCCTCCCAAAGTAGTCCCCCCTTGTTCCCTATCTAAGTTTGGAGGACGGTAAATCACGCCTAAAATCAATTTTTCACACCCCTCTGAAAATTCTATCCAGACAGACTCTGTATGTGTTAATTCAGACTTTATACCCGTTTTTATGCAACAATTTAAATGATCACGGACATAGAGTGCCACCCCACCCCTTTCCCGATACTTCTGTCTACTTGGAACAATTTAAAACCCTGAATGTGACATTCGGCAGGCAAGTCCCGATTTTTCATATTAAACCATGTCTCAGTTATTGCAAAAACATCAATATTACCCGTACTTGCAACTAATCTCAACTCGTCCATCTTATTCCTAGCACTACGACTATTGGTGTAAATATATTTAGAGACCCTCCTTTCTCTTTACCCTTCCTGCTCATCTCTGTTTTTCCACTATACCTATTACTGTCCTTGTCATCTAGTGTCACTAGCTTTCCACTATCCACCTTATTCTGCCTATTACTAGTTCTCCTACAACTTATAATATTACTACACTGGGACTTCTCTGTTTTCCCCCCAAAACCCATACCACTAACTATTTCTAGTTTAAAGCCCTAACAGCTCCCTCCACTGCAGTTGCCAGTGCCCCCACCCCAGACCTGGATAAGTGAACCCCATCCCTGGCATACATGTCATTTCTGCCATAGAAGAGGTCCCAGTTGTCAATGAATGTTACTGAATTTTCCTTACAGTATTTGTCCAGCCAGCAATTGCCCTGGACAACCATTCATTTTCAACTCCTCTTTATGGAAAAATACCACATATGACAGGGTTCCCACCCTTCTTCCTAATTATGTCTATTGCTGACCTAAACCTGCTAGTCAGGTCCTCACTCCTACGTCTGCCAACATCGTTGCCTCCAGCACTGAGACAGATAATAGGATTACTCCCATTACCTCTCATGATGTCGTCCAGACGGCTAACAATATCCTCCATCCCAGCCCCAGGAAAGCAAACCCTCTGTCTCCTACTCCTATCAATCAAACAGAAAGCCCTATCCATATACCTAACCTGACTGTCCCCAACAACAACAATGTTTTTACCTTCCTTTGTGGAAGAAAGATTGAAGACCCTAAAATTACATTCACTTGTAAGACGTAGAATGAGGGAGACATGATCGAGGTATACAAGTGGAAAATGGGTATTAACAAGGGGATATAAATAAGGTCTTGAGGATATCTCTCCAAGAAGAACCCGCAATAATGGATTCAAGTTAGATAAGTTTAGATTTAGAAAGGATATAGGAAAGTATTGGTTTGGAAATAGGGTAGTTGATGAGTGGAACAGTCTGCCTAGTAGGGTTATTGAAGCTAGGACCTTGGGTATTTTCAAATTTAGGTTGGATAAATTCATGAGTGAGAGGGTTGGATTTGAGTGGGACTCGCACATGAGTGGGTAGAATTGTCAAAGCTTATTTTTGGGTAGCATTGAAAATTGGGTTGAGCAAATATTCTGTTAGTGGGACGGATTGTGAAGGACCTACCTAGTATGGGCCAACAGGCCTGCTGCAGTGTTCCTCCTTTCTTATGTTCTTATGTTCTTATCACTGTACTGGCTGTAAGTGGTATGGTGATACCGACAAATTCTGGAAAACGACACTTGTGTATAGTTCAGGACATTATAGGGAACTTTTCGCCACCAGTGGCTTCATCAGTCCTCTTTTGTTTGATGGTATATGTAAGTTTTATTGTATTCCAGGCATCTATTCTTGACATAATCGTTCTCTGGGAATGATAATCTTGCTCTGTCCCATGCCACTGAGAACTAAGGAGCTATACATAAGGCTCATTAATGTTATCCATTCTGCAGGCACGTGCGTGTTCCTCGAGACGAACAGGCAAGCTTCTAACCGTTTTCCCAATGTAGGCAAGTTCGCATCCTCCGCAGGGACTACTGTAAACCACTGCATCCCAGAGTCTTGAGGTATTCGTAAAGTTTCGCATGATCTTTTAAGTAACCACTGTGAAATCTATGTTGAACTTCAAAAGCATATGTTGGATCTGGCCGCTGTCGGTAGTATCTTTTAAGGATGCTGCTCTGGCTCCTGGCACTGTGGTATGTAACACCATGGGAGAGGAGGAACACTGCGGCAGGCCCATTGGTCCATACTAGGCAAGTCCTTTCCAAACCCAAACATATTTATTCAACCCATTTTCAATGCTACACAAGGAATAAGCTTTTAATAACCTTACTAAAACTTTCTTGAATACTGGTTTAAAAAACATTTGGGTATGTTTATTTTGGCGAACGTTTGAAACGTTTGCAGAATAAAGATACCTAAATATTGCATAAGTGTCTCATTTACCTATTAACTCGTGTTGTGCAAATTCCACTCAAAGTCAACCCCCCTCAATCATGTATTTCTCTAACCTATATTTCAACTTGATAAATCAGACACATATACAACACTTGGGTATCTTTATTGAGGAAACGTTTCGCCACACAGTGGCTTCATCAGTCCAACACAAAGCAGAAAGGTGTAAGGAGAGGAGGTTTGAGGTAATCAGTCCCTCGGCCTGGAGTCAATGTGTTCAGTCCATCAATCTTGAAGTCTCTTGTGAGGTACTCTATCGAAAGCTTTACTGAAATCCAAGTAAACAATATCATATTCTTTATCACTGTCTACTGCCTCAAATGTTTTATTGAAAAACGTCAGTAAATTTGTCAGGCAGGAACGACCTCTCGTAAACCCATGCTGAGATTCATTAATCAAATTATGTTCTTGAAGGTGACTTCTGATAATATCAGCTATAATTGATACTAATAATTTGCCTACTATAGACGTGAGGCTTATTGAACGGTAATTTGATGGAATGGACTTATCCCCGATTTGAATATAGGAACTACATTAGCTATCTTCCACATCTCTGGCACAACACCAGTTAGGATGGACGTATTAAACACATTCGTTAATGGTTGACTAAGTTCCAGCTTGCATTCTTTAAGTACCCTGGAAAACAACTCGTCGGGTCCCGGGGACTTATTTTGCTTCAGTTTATCTATCTGTTTGATAACCATGTCCCTCGTGACAGTAATATTAGTTAATTTGAATTCTTCAGGAACTGAATAATTGTAAATTTCTGGAATCTCATTTACGTCTTCTTGTGTAAAGGCTGACAAAAAATAGTCATTAAATAGAGAACACATTTCCAGTTCGTTATCCGTCAGCTGTCCATTCCCAATTTTCAGAGGTCCTACCTTTTCCCTCACCTTCGTCCTATACACTTGAAAGAACCCTTTTGGATTAGTCTTTGATTCATTAGCAACCTTAATCTCATAGTCACGTTTAGCCTTTCTAATCC
>WNWK01034094.1:0-20662 GCA_009830355.1 Cherax destructor | reverse complement strand
CCGGCTCCTGTTCTTCAGGTTGCTGGTGTCGATATAGCACACCCTTGCCGTTGCCACTGAAATTGGTAATCATCTCGTCCGCATTTCTCAGGGGCTCCATCTAAGCCCCTCTTTCCTTTCTTCTAAGTCTGCCAGCGAGTTAAAGCCCTTAGATTTTTCTTCTCTTAGAGACGAATCCTATAATGTGCCTTTTACCCTTCAAGAACTGGAGGCAACACACACTGCTTGCCGATCATCGGCAGCTGGGCCAGACGGCATACATATTCGTATGCTACAGCATTTCATCAGTCTGCTCTTACTGTCCTCTTACGACTCTTTAATTTCATATGGTCGCAAGGAGTTCTTCCCCAGCTGTGGAAGTCAGCTATTGTTCTCCCTTTTCGAAAACCAGGTGCTACGGGACGTGATCCCTCTCACTACCGTCCTATCGCTCTTACCAGTGCAGTTTGCAAAGGTGATGGAACGTCTAGTTAATAGACGTTTAATGTGGTATTTAGAGACTCACAATAGTCTCTCTCCTAGTCAGTATGGCTTCCGTAAGGGCCGTTCTGCCATTGACCCCTTGCTGCGCTTGGATACGTATATTCGTAATGCCTTTGCGAATAACCATTCGGTTATCACTATCTTTTTCGACCTTGAGAAGGGTTATGATACAACTTGGAGATATAATATCTTGGAGCAGGCCCACTCCTTAGGCCTCCGAGGCAACCTACCATTCTTTCTTAAGGCCTTCTTAACTGACAGACATTTCCGGGTCCGGGTTAGTAATGAACTCTCCCCGTAATTTGTCCAAGCTGAAGGTATCCCTCAGGGATGTGTTCTGAGCACAACACTCTTTCTGCTTGCTATATATAATCTGGCATCTGTTCTCCCATCCAATATTTGGTCATTGCTCTATGTGGATGACTTTGCTATAGCTTGTGCAGGTGCTGACTGTCACCTCATTGCAGTTTCCCTCCAGCATGCCATCAACCTGGTTTCTGATTGGGCCACCACTCACGGGTTTAAATTTTCTAGTTGCAAAACTCATCAAATTACGTTCACTAGACATTCAGTGGTCTCTGATCATCCATTGTACCTATACGGCTCACGTATCCCAGAACGTGATACAGTCAGGTTTCTCGGACTCCTGTTTGACCGCAGATTGTCCTGGAAACCTCACATTACCTCTCTGAAGGCGACTTGTCATAGCCGGCTGAACCTCCTTAAAACCCTTGCACATCTTTCATGGGGGGACTGATTGTAGAACTCTCCTTTGCCTACATTCGGCCCTAATTTTATCGAAACTCGATTATGGTGACCAGATATATTCGGCAGCCTCTCCTGCCACTCTTTCCAGCCTTAATCCCATCCATCACCAGGGATTACGCTTATGCCTTGGTGCTTTTCGTTCTTTCCCGGTTGAGAGCCTCTATTTAGAAGCGAACATTCCATCCTTGTCCGATCGTCGTGATGCACATTGCATTCACTATTATGTTTGCTTTCATGACCTCCGCAATCCTTCCATGTATAGGATTGTCACAGATGTTAGTAGACGCTCGTTATTTGTTCGTCGCCCCTGTTTACTTCGTCTTTTTTCTCTTTGTCTGCATTCACTCTTGTCTTCCCTTTAGCTTCCGCCTTTATATGTTCATGTGGCTTCACCCTTTCCTCTACCCCCTTGGGAAGTTCCTGCTGTCCATGTCTGTTCTATTCCTCTACCTTGCTACCTTGCGCGAAAGCCCAACTACCTACGGCGGTTTCTCGCTCTTTCTTTCTAGACCATTCCGTTCTCATTCCCATGCCATCGCAGTATACACCAATGGTTCAAAGTCATCTGACGGCGTCGGATTCGCAGCAGTGTTTCCGGACAGCGTCGTACGAGGGCATCTATTACCCTCGGCTAGCATATTTACGGCTGAATTGTATGCCATTCTTGTGGCACTTATCTGTATTGCATCTATGCCTGTATCACCATTTGTGGTCGTTTCAGACTCCCTTAGTGCTTTATTGACTTAAGACTCAGGGAGTTTGACACCAGTCAGTCCGTCTATCATCATTCTATCAAGCAGGAGGAGCCACATGTCTATGGTGCATCCAACAAAATAAGCAGACTCTTGGATGTCACTACCGCCCGCCTCCGTCTGGGTTACAAGTATCTTTGGCAGGTTAAATCACCACCACCAGATGTAGACCAAACAAGATGTAAACTTTGCCAGTTGGATTATTGTCACACCCTGCGTCATTATGTATTGGAGTGCGATAAAAATTAATGAATTCAGAGACTACTCATTCAGAAATGTTCAAGATATGTCAAAGTATTTTATCTACAGTGGTATATTACAGACCATTCTGGAAAAATACCCTGACTTTGCTCCCTGTAAATAAAGCATTGACACGTGTGTGTGTGTGTGTGTGTATGTACATGTGTGTATGTGTATGTGTGTATGTATATACATGTATGTGTGTGTGTATATATGTATGTGTATATGTATATGTGTGTGTGTGACCCAACAATTAAAATTTGCACCAATAACTCATTACAGTTGTGGCTGGGTGTAGACTAATAGATTTCTCATTGCTTTATAATTTGTTCATGAGTGCAACCATGTACAGACGTAAGTAAATTTACTTACATGATTCATTACCTTGTAACTAGTGAATTAATTACCATTGTACCTTGTTCAGCTATCAAAACTTTGGGGCCCAGTTTCTGGACCCTATATATACCTCTGTAATCTGCAAATACCTTTGTAACTTGTCATGATTGTGACCATCTGAGTTCTTTACCTTTGTAACTTGCTCAGCTATCAAACTTTGAGGTCCAGTCCCTGGACCCATTATGTACCTCTGTAATCTTTTGACTACCGCCCACAGGATGGGTATGGGGTGCATAATAAAGATATCAAATCATCAAATCATCATCTAAAGCTAAGTACTCTTATGTCGTCTTTATTGTTGGCCAATAATATTGTTACGCACAGTAGATGTACTTTAGCTAGGTCAACGATCTACAATGCACCGCTATGATGCTGTTAATTAGGTGAGTGATGGTCATGTTAACTTAATTGTGTGTTCTCTACTTTGCCTTCTATGTGATCAGTCGCCCAATACCTATACAGTCCACTTAAATTTAATCATACCATATTTATTAATATTATCTACTCAGATTTATTTATACAACATTTCGAAGTGTTTCGTTACACACACACACACACACACACGCACACATACATACAACAGGCCTAGTGTCTAATCGACATGTGCCTAGGACAAAATGGTAACTAACTAACTGGTCCAGAGTGCAGTGGGCTAACGTGAGAATATCGTAGGTACCCTTGGGTGCGGCCAGGAGTGGGTAACGTTCTCACATACCTTATTAAGGGAATGACTGCGGTAAAACTATATTAGTCGGTCATCTCCCGGGGAGATTGTTTGTTGCAAGTGGCGGCGTCCCAGATAGACTTATCTCCCACAATTCCCCACAGCGCCTGTTGGTCCGTCCTGAGCCGGATGTGATTAGTGAATTAATCTTTATTGAATTAATTATTTAATAAATAAGTGACTGATCGTAGGAAGTGAGTATAGAGTACACAGTTAATTAATGGTGTGGTGGACAGTAATTAGACCAATTAATTGCTAGCCTAGGCGTGACTACGATTTGTGCAGGAGTAAGGTTTGATAATCACCTTTATAAACAATTTATTTAATTTGTGACATCAGTGGTTATTAATCCTATAACCATGGCTGGACCCGGTGAAGCTGCTGGGAGTGTCAAGCCCAGGGATGTTAAAGCAAAGAAAGCCTCGTTACAAGCTCGTAAGGGTCATGTTACAAAGGCACTCAATAAGTGCACGGAGTTCATGGATCAAGATAAAGTGGACCCCAATGAATTAAAATTGTATTTAGACTCCGTAGATAGTAGATATGAGTCATACAAGTTGTGGTTTAAGGAATATGAAAAGGACCTTATGGAGAATTGTACAGATAATGAGGAAATAGAAACACTGTTTGAGCAATATTATGAAGTGGAGGAACATATTCTATCCTGTAAACTAGGGCTTTGCACATTGCAAAGAGTGTAGATAACTTAGTGGGCCAGCCTGGGACAGTAAATAAGATGTCCCTTCCCAAACTCCCAGAGGTACAATTGCTGTCGTTCCAGCCAGGAGACAGCTGGGAGGAATTTTGATCCATTTTTAAGGCAATGGTACATGATAGGAATGATCTTGAATCTGTTAATAAGTTGATTTATTTAAAGGGATCTAATAACTGCGCTGATTAAATTGAAAACTCCAGAGCACAACTATAAAAGTTTGCAACAATTTCGGATTAAACTAGAGAGCACCCTCAAAATCTTGAGTAATAAACATGATCTGGAGGCAGCAGATTGGTTATTGAGTGGGATGATACAACCTCAATTGAACCATGAGACGATAGAGTGGTTGTCTAACAAGTACCATAAAGGTTACTTTGGGTTGGAGGAAATAAGGATAGGCTTGCAAGAATTAATAGTTCAACTGCAGACTAGCCAGCCCACTACCTTAAAGAATACCGGTCATAGTGACGTTGAGTCGTCAACTAAGTTCCACAAAGGGAAAAATTATCCCAATGGTAATAGTTACAACCCAACCACTAAAAGGGGTTATGTTGGCACATATTAAGTGACAGGGACCAGTAATAGTGGTTCGTCACAACAAGACAGAAAGAATAAACACCCCAATAAGGGTAACCCGGGGGGTAAGCTGTCGAGCCAAGAGAAGAGAAATTGTCTCTTCTGTAATGAAACCCATCCCTCTAAACTCTGCGTTACCTATAATTCTTGGGATGCGAAAGTGAAGAGATTGGATGAGCTGGACCGGTGTATTCGATGTCTTGGTAATCATAATGTGAGGGATTGCCAGACCAAACTGAATACTTGTCACCAATGCAATAATGGCAAGCACCACATAGTGATGTGTAAGAGCGGGTGTAATCCTAGTAATGGTAAGGATAATCACCCCGACACTACAGTGGCGCATGTAAAACTTGCAGCTAACGTTCGTAATGGTTTAGCTGAAGTAACACTACCTGTGTTGAACATGACAGTTAAAGATAAAGGGCGTAAATCCAAGACTGTAACAGCGTTGTTAGATCAGGGATCACAACGTACTTTCATAAAGCGCAGTTGCCTTAATGGGATGAAAGTACGAAGGGGGGATCCTACCACATTAAAATTATCGGGCTTTCTCTCAGATAAAAGGGCCCAGTCATATGACACGGTTTATATAAACGTCGGTCTGGGCAGAGAGAAGACCAAGTTAATGCAGTAGTCATGGATAGACTACCAGAGAAGATCTCCACTACCTGGAGTTTACCTGAGAGAATTCCAGGGGTCAACGCCCCGCGGCCCGGTCTGTGACCAGGCCTCCTGTTGGACCAGAGCCTGATCAACCAGGCTGTTACTGCTGGCCGCACGCAGTCCAACGTACGAACCACAGCCCGGCTGATCAGGTACCGACTTGAGGTGCCTGTCCAGTGCCTGCTTGAAGACAGCCAGGGGCTTGTTGGTAATCCCCCTGATGTATGCTGGGAGGCAGTTGAACAATCTAGGGCCCCTCACACTTATTGTGTTGTCCCTCAACGTGCTAGTGGCACCCCTGCTCTTCATTGGGGGGATGTTACATCGCCTGCCGAGTCTTTTGCTTTCGTACGGAGTGATTTTTGTGTGCAAGTTTGGTACTAAGCCCTCGAGAATTTTCCATGTGTATATAATAATGTATCTCTCCCGTCTGCGTTCTAGAGAGTACAGGTTTAGGAACTTCAAGCGTTCCCAGTAGATGAGGTGGTTTATCGCACTTATGCGTGCGGTGAAAGTTCTCTGCACATTTTCAAGGTCAGCAATTTCCCCCGCCTTGAAAGGTGCAGTTAGTGTGCAGCAATATTCCAGCCTAGATAGAACAAGCGATCTGTAAAGTGTCAACATGCGCTTGGCATCCCTGGTTTTGAAGGTTCTCATTATCCATCCTGTCATTTTTCGAGCAGATACAATTGCTACATTGTTATGGTCCTTGAAGGTGAGATCCTCTGACATGATCACTCCCAGGTCTTTGACATTAGTTTTTCGCTCTGTTGTGTGGTTGGAATTAGTTTTGTACTCCGATGAGATTTTAATTTCTTCACGTTTTCCGTATCTGAGTAATTGAAATTTCTCATCATTGAACTTCATATTGTTTTCTGCAACCCATTTAAAGATTTGGTTTATGTCTGCTTGGAGTCTTGCAGTGTCTTCAACGGTGGACACTGTCATACAGATTCGGGTGTCATCTGCAAAGGAAGACACAGCACTGTGGCTTATATCCCTGTCAATGTCTGATATGAGGATGAGGAATAGGATGGGAGCAAGTACTGTGCCTTGTGGAACAGAGCTTTTCACAGTAGCTGCCTCAGACTTTACTCTGTTGACTACTACTCTTTGTGTTCTACGTGTTAGGAAATTATAGATCCATCTACCAACTTTTCCTGTTATTCCTTTATAACGCATTTTGTGTGCTATTACACCATGGTCACACTTGTCAAAGGCTTTTGCAAAATCTGTGTATATAACATCTGCATTCTGTTTATCTTCTAGAGCATCCAGGACCTTGTCGTAGTGGTCCAGTAGTTGGGACAGACAGGAGAGGCCTGCTCTAAACCCATGCTGTCCTGGGTTGTGCAATTGATGGGTATCAAGATGGGTGGCGATCTTGCTTCTTAGAACCCTTTCAAAGATTTTTATGATATGGGACGTTAGCGCAATTGGTCTGTAGTTCTTTGCTATTGCTTTACTGCCCCCTTTGTGGAGCGGGGCTATGTCTGTTGTTTTTAGTAGCTGCGGGACGATCCCAGTGTCCATGCTCCCTCTCCATAGGATGTTAAAAGCATGTGATAGGGGCTTCTTGCAGTTCTTGATGAACACCTATACAGTCCACTTAAATTTAATCATACCATATTTATTAATATTATCTACTCAGATTTATTTATACTGGTCCAGAGTGCAGTGGGCTAATGTGAGAATATCGTAGGTACCCCTTGGGTGCGGCCAGGAGTGGGTAACGTTCTTACATACCTTATTAAGGGAATGACTGCGGTAAAACTATATTAGTGGGTCATCTCCCGGGGAGATTGTTTGTTGCAAGTGGCGGCGTCCCAGATAGACTTATCTCCCACAATTCCCCACAAGTAACATTAATATACTAGTATTAGTATAAGTATTAGTATTTCTTAGCATAATAATTGAGGCATAGAAGCGCGTGAATACAAATACACGCACACACACACACACGCCAGGGCCAGGAGCTGAGTCTCGACCCCTGCAACCACAATTAGGTGAGTACACACCATTATAGGGTGGCAACTGTTTACACACACACGCACACACCATTATAGGGTGGCAACTGTATGCACACACATACACACACACCAGTATAGGGTGGCAACTGTACACACACACTATTATAGGGTGGCAACTGTATACACACACACGCACACACCATTATAGGGTGGCAACTGTATACACACACACACCCACACATACATACCTTGTGACAGTATCTCAGTGAGTGGCAGTATAAAATTCAGATTTTTACTGTATTAGTATATTTATTAGTATTAGAATAAGTACTAGTAATACTATATTAGCAAAATAACTGAAGAAAGGAGTGACTGGGGACACAGGATACGAACAAGCAGTTGACCGTTAGAACCATCCACTCCCTCCCTCCTCCCCTTCCACCCCCACTCTCCCCTCACTGGCATCTCTCCCCTCTCCCTCTCCCTTCTCTCTTTTGCTCCTCTTCTCCCCTTCTCCCTCCCTTTCCCTCCCTCCCCTCTATTCCCCCTCTTCTTTTCCTCCTTCCCTTCCACCCATTTAGATCCATCAGCCTAGGCATACCTAGGCATATTATTGGCCATCTTGTAATATCAACTTTAATGTATAACTGTAAGTACCCCCCACCTTGTATTACATGAAATAAAGAATTTGAATTTGAATTTGAATTATACTATAGCTCCCTTCCCCCCTTTTTTTCTCCACCCTTCCATCACTCTCCCTCCTAAACCTCTCTCCCTTAAACCCTACACTTTCCTGAACACACACACACACAAAAAAAAAAAAAAAATGGTGGTAGGGACTCGCAGAACCCAGGGACCAGAGGAGAATGGCTCTGGTAAGGAAGAATGGATGGCAGAGCAGTGCAAAAGGATGGAACAGGAGTGGGAGAGAAAACTAGGAGAGCTTTCTGCAAAAATGGAGAGAGAGCTTTCTGTGAAACTGGAAAAGAGGTTGGAGGAGGAGAAGAAGAATTGGGAGTCACAAGCTGAAGATGCAGTAGCCAGGATAAGAGGCCTTGAAGATGAGGTAAACAGGCTGAAGCAGGTTACAGGGGTATTGACCAGTAAAGATACAGCATCAAGGGTGTCCATAGGGAAGGAAGGAGATAAAACTTACGCTACAGCCACATCTGCCTACCAAGCAGGGCCAAGGAGTGAAGGGGGTGAGCAGCTGAGAGCAGGTGGAGAGGGGAATGGGGCAAATGTAGGGGAACGATCATGCCAACAAGAGCGACAGGAAGAAAAAGGGGAGAAACAGATACCTGAGCTGCAGAGGGAAAGGCAATGGGAGGAGGAGAGGGCAAAAGCAGTGTTTATTCATGGGCTGAAGGAGAGAGAGGAAAGGACACACACTGAAAGTCTGCAGGCAGAAAGAAAGGAGATTGAGAGCATACTCAAAGAAATAGGCGAAGAATACATGTCCGAGATTGTAAATTTTCAGAGAATAGGGGGGTACTCGAAGGGGAGAAAATGACCGCTCGAGCTGATCCTCAGGACAGAAACAGAGAGGGACAGAATCTTCCAAGAGAAACCACGATTGAAGGAAACAGAAGATTACAGGAGGGTGTTCCTAGATCGGGACAGAACGACAGCAGCTGAGGGAGAGGGCACAGAGGCGAAAGGAATGAGGAGGAGAGACAAGGACAGAATCAGTAGAGGACAACCAGAGCAGGACGGAGCAACAGGAACAAGCACAACCCAACAACCAAGCACACGGTCCCAACACAAACTACAACATACACTCACAGCCCACACCCAACACTCCACTGTAGAATCCCACAGTACACTGCACGGTACCCCACCCTCACAGACCCCCCAAAACACTGTATTAGAGAGGAAACTGAAGGTATGGTACACCAATGCTGATGGATTAACAAATAAGTGGGAGGAGTGGCACGAAAGAGTCAAAGATGCAGCACCCGACATAATAGCTCTTACAGAAACCAAGCTCACAGCTCTGATAACAGATGCCATCTTTCCAATGGAGTACCAGATCCTGAGGAAAGACAGAGGGAACAGAGGGGGTGGAGGAGTTGCACTGCTGATCAAAAACAGATGGGATTTTAACGAGCTGGAAAGAGAAGACAGAGGAGAAGCTGGGAATTACATAGTAGGAATGCTACAGTCTGGAGGTCCCAAGGTGGTAATTGCAGTGATGTATAACCCACCACCGAACAGCAGGAGGCCAAGGCAAGAGTATGATGAGAGTAACAGAGCGATGATTGATACACTGGCAGTAGTGGCCAGAAGGGCTTGTGCGAGCAGGGTGAAGCTACTGATCATGGGTGACTTCAACCGTAGGAAAATTGATTGGGAGAACTTAGAGCCACATGGGGGCCAAGAAACGTGGAGGGCTAAGATGCTGGAGGTGGTACTGGAAAATCTCATGTACCAACACGTAAGGGACACTACCAGAGAAAGAGAGGAAAGGACGAACCAGCGAGACTGGACTTAGTATTCACCCTGAGTAGTGCAGATATTGAGGACATCACACATGAAAGCCCCCTTGGAGCCAGTGATCACATGGTTCTAAGTTTCGAATACATAGTAGAGTTACAAGTGGAAGGGGAAGCAGGAAGGGCTGCACAAACGAAGCCAAACTACAAGAAAGGTGAATATGTAGGCATGAGGAACTTCCTGCATGGAGTTCAGTGGGACAGAGAGATGGAAGGGAAGTCAGTAGATGCGATGATGGAATATGTGACAACAATTTGCAAGGAAGCTGAGGAGAGGTTTATACCCAAGGGTAACAGGAGAAGCGAAAAAGACAGGATGAGCCCATGGTTCTCCCAAAGGTGCAGGGAAGCCAAAACCAAGTGTACAAGGGAATGGAAGAGGTACAGAAGGAAAAGCACCCCGGAGAATAAGGAAAGCAGTCGCAGAGCCAGAAATGAATATGCACAGATCAGAAGGGAGGCCCAAAGACAGTACGAGAATGACATAGCAGCGAAAGCCAAATCTGACCCAAAGCTGCTGTACAGCCACATCAGGAGGAGAACAACAGTCAAGGACCAGGTGATCAGGCTGAGGAAGGTAGGAGGGGAGGTCACAAGAAATGACCGTGAAGTGTGTGAGGAGCTCAACATGAGATTCAAAGAGGTGTTCACAGAGGAGATAAAAGGGCCTCCAGAAAGGAGAAGAGGTAGGGTACACCATCAGGTGCTCGACACAATACACACAACTGAGGAGGAAGTGAAGAGGCTACTAAGCGAGCTAGATACCTCAAAGGCGATGGAACCGGATAACATCTCTCCATGGGTCCTGAGAGAGGGAGCAGAGGAGCTATGTGTACCCCTAACAATGATCTTCAACACATCTATCGAAACAGGGCAACTACCCGAGGTATGGAAGACAGAAAATGTAGTTCCAATTTTTAAAAAAGGAGACAGGAACGTAGCACTAAACTACAGACCAGTGTCACTGACATGTATAGCATGCAAGGTCATGGAGAAGATAGTCAGGAGAAGAGTGGTGGAGCACCTAGAAAGGAATGAGCTTATCAACGATGGCCAGCACGGTTTCAGGGACGGGAAATCCTGTGTCACAAACCTACTGGAGTTCTACGACAGGGTGACAGCAATAAGACGAGAGAGAGAGAGGGGTGGGTAGATTGCATATTCTTGGACTGTATGAAGGCGTTTGACATAGTTCCACACAAGAGATTATTGCAAAAGTTGGAGGACCAGGCAGGGGTAACAGGGAATGCACTACAATGGATCAGGGAATAACTGTCAGGAAGACAGCAGCGAGTCACGGTACGTGGTGAGGTGTCAGAGTGGGCGCCGGTGACAAGCGGGGTTCCACAGGGGTCAGTTCTGGGACCAATGCTGTTTCTATTATTTGTGAATGGCATGACGGAAGGAATAGACTCCGATGTGTCCCTGTTTGCAGATGATGTGAAGCTGATGAGAAGAATTCAGTCGGACGAGGACCAGGCAGAACTACAAAGGGATCTGGACAGGCTGCAAGCCTGGTCCAGCAATTGGCTCCTGGAGTTCAACCCAACCAAGTGCAAAGTCATGAAGATTGGGGAAGGGCAAAGAAGACTGCAGACGGAGAACAACCTAGGGGGCCAGAGACTGCAAACCTCAATCAAAGAAAAAAACCAGGTACATCTCCTGAGGCGCACATCAACCAAATAACTGCTGCAGCATATGGGCACCTAGCAAACCTAAGAACAGCATTCCGACATCTTAATAAAGAATCGTTCAGGACCCTGTACACTGTGTACGTTAGGCCCATACTGGAGTACACAGCACCAGTTTGGAACCCACACCTAGCCAAGCACGTGAAGAAGCTCGAGAAAGTGCAAAGGTTTGCAACAAGACTAGTCCCAGAGCTAAGGGGTATGTCCTACGAGGAGAGGTTAAGGGAAATCGACCTGACGACACTGGAGGACAGGAGGGATAGGGGGGACATGATAACAACATATAAGATACTGAGAGGAATTGACAAAGTGGACAGAGACAAAATGTTCTAGAGATAGGACACAGCAACAAGGGGACACAGTTGGAAGTTGAAGACTCAGATGAATCTTTTTTTTTTTTTTTTTTATTTAAAAACACATATATACATAACAATCCAATAAATGCCCAAAATAAATCAGGCTCATATAAACAAAAACAAGCAAACAAAACAGGAATAAACACAACAGTCTATATATCCTATAATAAGAACCTGTGCCAAAAGCACAAACAAAAAATGTCCAACCTACTACCCAATCCTAGCCAAGATTTTCTACACAATAACATAACACACTGTCAATGAAACTGAACATACATTGTCTCAAAAACACCATAAAATTTAACCGCTGGTTACATATCTTACTTCTTCCCTACCACAAAAACGCAGTACATAGAAATAAATAAAATAAAACCTTAAACTTTCTGCCTATAAAACAGGTGTTGCACAATAACACACAAAAACAACTGACCCCCGAAACAAGGGTCACACCACAACATCATCTTAAATAAGAAATACATTAACATCAAGCCATCACTACCGTAGACAACACTGTCTACAACACAACGTCACATTCCCACACCGGATAATAAGACCACAAAACACATTTGTGTTGCATACATATACAAACACTAGAAAAACCCAAAAATATGCAGAAGCTGCTCCTAATGTATAATTCAAACAAAAGATAGGGAACACATACAGAATACAATACTAAAAACGTTAAACTTAAGACAAACATAGCAAAACATCAACTTTATCCTACATGAATTGCCACAGATACCTGGGACAAATTCACCCAAGCACACCTGCACACTGTCGGTTGTCTAACACCTAATACCTCCTAACCTCCAACCTGCCACTTAAATGCAAAACGCCAGCACATCACCACCGACAAACCCTACTACTTTAACTTTAGATTACACTACTACATCCTAGAGGAAAACCCCATGCGTCCATGACCCCTATGACCCCCCCCCAACCAACATCACTCCAAGTCTGAGTCAACACACACCTGAAAAATTTACCTACAACCCCATAAAACCCCCGAAACGTCCAAAATTCGGACACCCACGATACCACCCCGTCCCAACCCATCCTAGCTTCAACCCTGTATACCCACGCCTAACCAACCACACATCAATCAACCATAAAATACCCTAGTCAACCCCTTCCGGATATACCCAACCTCCCCCCCCCCCACTCGACCAGTCCCCCTCGAATGGTTCCTACGTCATCCCCAAAACCTTAAAAGGGACACCACCCTCATCGTTCTATAACCCTCAGAGAAAGCTTCAACCCAAGTTCTCCCATACAAACCCTGATTCCTACATTTCGTCCTGTAAAAATGTGCCGCCAAGGCACGAACCCGCCTCCCACCCACTACCTCACGCATACCCCACGACACATATATGAAATCAACCACCAGGTACATTAAACTTCTACGTACATTTTCCTCAAACCCACCAATATCCAGGCTTAAAGCCCCTAACATCGAAAGCCCACACCCACCTACACTCCTCATGACCTGTCCAAACCATTCCCGTACCCCGCCTAAATCTTCACAAAAATACACCGCATAATACGACGTATCCAAAAGCCCACATCTCAAACAATTACCCTCACTCGCTAAACCCATTAAAAACAATTGCGCTTTAGAAGCCAAGATTCCATGTAGGAATCGAAAAACCGTCTCACTAACCCTCGCCCTCAGCCTCAACTTCCGGAAACCTACCCAAGTCGCCCGCCAATTATACTTTGGGTACTCTGCTACCCCTTGCACTATACCCCGCCTCCCCCAAGCTTGTCCAAAACCCCCACCCGAAAACCCCTTGGCTCTCTGACCACTAGTAAAACCCTCAACATTGCCTCACATAAACTCAGGTCACGTCCACTCCACCACCTCCGTACCTCACGCATGACCACTCCCACCCGCTTACCCCCCACCCCTCCCTCCTCCCATATCTCTGCTTTACATATATCCCTATAAGCCTCCTATGTAAGGGTATCAACCCCAAACCTCCCTTACTAACCGGCGTCATGACAACCTCCTTATTAAGCCAATGTCTACCAAAACCCCATATATACCTCAACACTCTCCGCTGTAATAATTCAACATCTCTCCCCACGAGTGGGTATACCCTTGCCACATGCCACAATTTACTATACAGTAAAACATTCACTACCATAACCCTCTGCATTAACGTCACATCTCCCGGTCTCCATCCACTCATTCGCGCGATTGGATTGTCGCCGTTACCACCTTAGAAGAATTTTCAACCCTCGCCCTACTAGCATCATTACAATAAATTATCCCACAAATTTTCAAGCACTCAACAACATGCCAACCATACCTATTCCCCAAGTCCCCGCCCACCCACGTCCCCACCTCTAACAATTTAGATTTCACCCTGTTAATCCGCATCCCCGTAGCTGCCCCAAAAACACTTATAATCCTCCCTATAGCATCTAACCCCTCCCACCCACCTACGAGAATTGTTGTGTCATCAACATAACCCACTATTCCAGATGCACAACCAGGTACCTGACCCTCCTCCCCTACCCCCTTCGATACTAACCTATAAAAAGGATCCTGTAAGCATGCAAACAGAATTTGCGACAAAGGGCACCCCTGTCGCAAACCCCGCTTCATGTCCACCACGTTTCCCACCCTTCCATTCAATTGAACCCGCACCAAAGCCCCCTCATACAACGTTTGCACCCAACCCACTACTTCATTCCCAAAACCCTGCTTACGAAGAATGTCAAATAACATATTCCTATCCACACTGTCATAAGCCGTTTCCCAATCAAGCCCTAAAACCCCACCCCCCTCTCGACCCTCGATGAATGACCTAATCCTACCATGCCCATTCCCCATACACCTCCCCGGTATCCCATACTGACCACGTTCTATGATAGAATCCAAAACCTTTTTAACCCTATTACCCAAAATCCTTGCAAAGATTTTGTAATCTGCACATAAAAGTGTTATAGCTCTGTAATCCCTAATCGTTTCCACCACTTTCCCCTTAGGCACTAAAACCACAACTCCAGTGCGCTGATCCTCACCCATATACCGTACTTCCTTCCAACGATTGAAAACTTTCGTCAAACATTCCTTCAACACTCCCCAATGTTGAACATAAAAATCACTAGGTAAGCCATCGACTCCCGGCGCTTTACCCATCTGCATCCCCTTCACTGCGAACCACACTTCCTCCTCAGTTATACTACCCTCCATCCCTTTCCTCTCCTCCTCACTAATCCCTACCTGTATACCCTCCAAAACTTCCTCTTTCGCCTCCACCTCCTCCAACCTACGGTCTAGATACCGCCGAAACCAAACATCCACAAACCCGCTCATACCCTCTGTCGACCTCAGTACCTGTCCCTCCATATACCCACCCAACTCCTCGTGTACCTTCAATGACGTCATCGTCATACCCTGCCTCCTCTTTCGAAAACCACGCAAGACAGTCAAAGACGGTTTGTCCCCCCATAGCACATCCTCAATACCTGCCCTCACTCTGATAGCCTGGAATCTCTCATTCTGTATATCCTTCAACTGGCCCCTCAAAACCTCTATGTCCTCCAGCGAGTAACCCGCCCCCACATAACAATCCCGCAACTGCCCTCCAAATACCTCTGCAGGCCATAACGCAATCGCGCCTGCTCTCTACCTTCACGTTTATAAAAATCCTGAATACCCACTTTCGCCACTCCATTCCACCAACCCACCACATCTTCCCGGTCCTTCCCATCATTCCACATCAACTCCCACCACTCCTCAAAACTCCTCCTACACAGTTCCCCCTGCAATAAGCCCACGTTAAGCTTCCAATAACTAGCATACGTTCTAACAGCTCCCTCCCATCCCAACACTGCCAACACACCCTGTGATCGGAAAACCCAACATCAACGCAATCCACGCCTTCCACTATAACATCCTCGACACATACACACGATCGAGTCGTGCAGCATAGCCCTACGTATGAACGTATGTTCTATATGCCACCCACCGCCCCCTACCACATCTCTGACTCCTGCCGCACCCAAAACATCACGCAAACCCCAACTCACACCCCGCCCTCTCGGTTCCACATCCCTCTTCCTAATCACACAATTCCAATCCCTGCGACAATAGTCACAACCGGCAACCCACGTAAGAAATATATCAACTCCTCTCACAAATTCTTCCTTAGTTTTTCTACAACTTATAGCCGGCATATAAACTCCCACTATACACACTCTGACATTCCCCATAAACCCTCAACCCTTACCACCCTCCCACCCCACCCTCTTCCCAAGCCAACAACCGAAAGGGACTGGTCACACGTATTCCTATAGCCACCCCTCCCTTGAAACTACCCGCACTACCCGCATAAACTGTAAATCCACTTAACGTCAAATCTCTCACCATCCTATAATTATGCTCTTGCAATATACACACATCCACATTTAAACGTCTTAATGTCACCTCTACCCATTTACGTTTGACCTCCGCTCAGAGGCCATTTACATTCATCGTTAAACACCTGAAAAAACGCAGGGGCTTTCCTCTACTTTTCAACTTCCTCGTCACTACCGACTTTCCCTTACTAATGCTCTCTTCCTCTACTGACACTCCCAGTACTTGCCTGTCTGCTTTCCTGTCCCTCATCCCCTCTCTACCCTTGACACTCCCCCGTCCCCCTTTTGCCACCTCCACCCAGGCCTTCTTGCACACCTGTTGCCCAGGTGTTAGGACATCGTCCTCAACTAGACCATTAGGCCTTTTCCTGGAGTCCCCTGTAGCCTCCATAGCCTCACAATCCTCTCCCTGTGCACTTCTACACCAACCTCCTGGACCTGAAGGCAAGGCCCACTCTCTGAGACGCCCATCACACTCGTCTCACTCTCGTCCCTCCTCACATCTGATCCTAAGTCCACCACACCATGCTGTGTGCCCTCACACACAGGACTGTCCAACAACAGTGGAAAATCCTCCAAAAGCGGCTCAGACAAAACCAAGTTCACACCTTCCGGCAGAGCCACTTCCTCCGTCTCCGCTGTCTCGCCATCCTGGGTCACCTGTGACAACGTTAGTACACGCTCATCCTCCTTATCAACAATGTCACTCCATTGTCCACTTGGCACCACGCTCATATTCTCCTGTGGCGACTCATCCATAGCATCCACGACCACCACTTCATCCTTCCTCATACCATCAGCAGCTCCATGTCTCTGTTGGCCCATCCGACGATCACATGCCGCCGCCACATGTCCAGGTAATCCACACAGACGACACGTTCGAACTTGGCCTGCGTAAGTCACATAGACCTGCTGCCGGAACTCCTCCATCATGACGTATGAAGGTATCTGACATTTGAGCGTCATTTTCAAAGAAAATGAACCTTCTTGCAGCCCGGCATAAGTCCCCTGTGCCCACCGGCCCACCGTGGCTGCATGGACGTCACCAAATTGACTGAAGACGTTTCGCACATCAACATCCAACGCTTCGAACGGCACGTTTCGGACTCGTATATAAGTGTAGTACCGTGACACATCTCGAAGCCGTACCTCTAATCCCGTGTTGACGACAATCCTCTTCTCCTGATACGTGTCAACCACTCGCTCATATGCGCTGGTCACTGCAAACTTGACAAAAATCCTCGACGAACCGTTGAGAGATATCCCAAATAATTCTTCAATGGATATCCCTAAAGAATCCCTCAAAATAGCTGGGAGGAGAACATCTGCGTTGCTTGGGTAAATCGCGCCCTGCAACACTTCAATACAGACAGTATTGACACGTCGTCTGTAGCGCTCCACCATGTTGATGAAAACTACCAGTTCTCAACTCCACCGCTAGGGACCAGAAACAAGCACACCCGCACTCCGCAAAGGCTGGGCAGCGCTGTCAGATGAATCACAGAGATGTTAGGAAGTATTTCTTCAGTCACAGAGTGGTCGGGAAGTGGAATAGTTTAGGAAGTGATGTAGTGGAGGCAGGCTCCATACATAGCTTTAAGAAGAGGTATGATAAAGCTCATGGCGCAGGGAGAGTGACCCAGTAGCGGCCAGTGAAGAGGCGGGGCCAGGAGCTATGACTCAACCCCTGCAACCACAACTAGGTGAGTACAACTAGGTGAGTACACACACACACGTGGCAATGCTTTATTTACAGGGAGCAAAGTCAGGTTATTTTTCCAGAATGGTCTGTAATATACCACTGTGAATAAAATACTTTGACATATCTTGAATATTTCTGAGTGAGTTGTCTCTAAATTCATTAATTTTATCGCACTCCAGTACATAATGACGCAGGGTGTGACAATAATCCAACTGGCAGAGTTTACATTTTGTTTGGTCTACATCTGGTTGTGGTGATTTAACCTGCCAAAGATACTTGTAACCCAGCCGGAGGCGGGCGGTAGTGACATCCAAGAGTCTGCTTATTTTGTTGGATGCACCATAAACATGTGGCTCCTCCTGCATGATAGAATGATGATAGATGGACTGACTGGTGTCAATCTCCCTGAGTCTTAAGTCAATAAAATTCAGTTCAGCTGAGATGGCTCCCTTCGATATTCTCACATTAGCCCCACTCCACTCTGGACCAGTTTTTATATATTAACATAGGCTCGCACTAGTACGTATGATACAATAATGTTTGTGGACTGTATTTGAGGATTTGACTGATTTAGAGTGGATGGTGGAGTTGTTGTCCCGATATAGAAGTACTGACTTCTTGACACCTCTACAATTCTCGGGACAGAGTCGGGAGGTCAACATGTGATCGTTGTGAGAATGTTGCTGAGAACCACTGCACACATTCTCTCTCGTGACATTAACATCACCAAATCCTCTTTAATTCACACGACAATTTAATGTTTCACTGGGTTACCCTCATTAATGTTTAATGTTCACTTCGTTAAATTTCGACGTGGATGTGTCGAGATGAAAATGATAACCCGTTACCATTCCAATGTACCCAACATGGTGGCCCCGGGGTGGCGTCCTTTCACTCGGCGACGCCCGATACCATTCTTTCCCCTCCAATTCTTTATAAAGATGATTCACTGGACTTTAACGTCCCACCAAGTACTGATAATAATTTCACATCACTTCCTTTACGAAAGTCACCCAGAACCAGGGTTGTGACCGTATCCAGTCAGATAGTCACGTCACTGGAGCCCGGTTTAGGCCTATACCGGCGTCACTAGCCATGTCACAATTTACTCAATTATCACCCTATTTCAGTGATTCCCGAACTTAATGTCCCACATTACTCGTTGAATGTATTGATAACACCTTATATTCAAATTCAAATTCTTTATTTCATGTAATATACAAGGTGGGGTGTACTTATAATTATTCACTTAGTAAAGTAGATATTACAAGAAGGCTAATAATATGCCTAGGTGTGCCTAGGCTTTTCAGGCAGTCTTATGATAGGTCTTACTCAATAGCTATACAATGATTATACAGATAGTAAGTTTAGGTAATTGTAGTGATTAACTAGGTTTACAAAATTTAGTTACTGGAATTTAAACATTTAAGAATTTAACAATTAGTTTAAGAAGTTAGCAATTATTTTATATATTGATGATAAAGGTGATGTATTGGCATAATATAGTTTCTATATTGGAGTGTTTTAGGCAAACTTATGATCAGCTTAAGAATTATGAAGCAATAGTTGTATTAGAATATTGGTTAGAACTGTGCAAATAAAGGGGAATCACAGATATCAATAAGTGCATTTTGCTATGGTTAGTACTGTGCAAGTTAAGGGAATCACAGATATCAATAAGTGTATTTTGCAGTGGATATGTGCAAGATAAAGTAGTTTTCATGTGGTTAGCTACTGGTTGGGTGCGTAAGTGAGATAAGATGTTTTTTAACAGTGCTTTTGAAAATGGAGGTTGTGTCTGCAGTTTTCAGGCAGGGAATTCCAGATTTTAGGCCCTTTTATACGCATTGAATTTTTGTATAGATTTAGTCGGACACGGGAATGTCAAAGAGATGTTTATGTCTGGTATTATGTCTATGGGTTCTGTCACAACTGTCAAGAAAGTGTTTTAGCTCAGGGTTAAAGTTGGAATTAATGGTTCTATAAATGTAGATAGCAGAGTAGTAAGTATGGATGTTCTGGACAGTGAGTAGGTTTAGGTCTTTGAAGAGTGGGGGGTGCTGCCTAGCGTTGGATTGCGTGATAATTCTTACTGCGGCTTTTTGTTGGGTTATTTTTGGCTTTAGGTGGGTAATTGCTGTTGATCCTCATGCACAAATGGCATATGTGAGGTAGGGATAGATGAGTGAGTAGTATAGTGTGAGTAGGGCTGATTGTGGTACATAATACCGTATCTTAGAGAGGATCCCCACAGTTTTGGACACTTTCTTTGTTATGTGTTGGATATGGGTGCTGAATTTCAGGCTGCTGTCAAGGTGAAGGCCCAGGAACTTGCCCTCGTTATGCTAGTGTAGAGTTGATCTTAATGTTTAATTGTGGATCATCTGTTCTGTTGCCAAACATAATATAGAAGGTCTTATCAGTGTTGAGTGTAAGTTTATTGGCTGTCATCCATGTTGATATTTTTATTAATTCGTCGTTAACAATGGTATTAAGCGTGGCAAGGTTTGTGTGGGAGATGACATAAGTTGTGTTGTCAGCAAAGAGTATTGGTTTCAGGTGTTGTGATGCATTGGGAAGATCATTGATGTATAAGAGGAAGAGCAGGGGACCAAGGACACTTCCTGCGGTACTCTGGTGTCTAGTGGTAGTGTCGTGGAGGATGTGTCTTTAATAGTGACATACTGGTACCTATTAGTGAGGTAGGATTTGAGGTATGCTAGTGCATGACCTCTTATTCCATAGTGGTCAAGTTTG
>WNWK01034093.1:0-20664 GCA_009830355.1 Cherax destructor | reverse complement strand
CCCTGCCTGGATGATGACACAGTCTTCTATAATAGTGGCTGTGACACCCCTGCCTGGATGATGACACAGTCTTCTATAATAGTGTCTGTGTCACCCCTGCCTGGATGATGACACAGTCTTCTATAATAGTCTGTGGCACCCCTGCCTGGATGATGACACAGTCTTCTATAATAGTGTCTGTGACACCCCTGCCTGGATGATGACAGTCTTCTATAAAAGTATTTCTGCTCCCAACTGACCTTAATAAACACTGTATCTATAAAATAAAAATTGTCACATATTGTAATTAAATGCAAATTATGTGGTCAGGCATATGGTCACTGTCTTGAACACTATGTGCTTAATTGTCCACTTATTGAGGAATACAGCGATAGACAGTATAATAACCTATGTGACATGAAAATAAGAATAAGATACCAGATATACTAAGCAAATTTCCTAAATTTGCTTGTAACAGATAAGTAAACTGTAGATATGTAGATATAAATCCAAATGTACACCTGTTAACCCTTTTGGGGCCTAGTTCCTGGGCCTTTTGTGTATCCATATGCTTTTGCACTACCCTCCACAGGATGGATATGGGGTGCACAATAAACTAGCTACTTCGGTGGCAAAATCTAATCTCACATTACTCTCACATGTCATAAAGATCTAGCTCACATAACGGTCACATTTCATAATATAAAGGGAATAAGAAAAGCAAAGAGAGATTATGAGGTTAAAGTCGCAAGGGAATCAAAGACTAACTCAAAACGATACTTTCAGGTATACAGAAGTAAGATTAGGGACAAGATAGGCCCACTCAAAAGTTACTTGGGTCAGCTCAATAACAGTGATAAGGAAATGTGTAGAATTTTTAACACTTCCTCTCAGTTTTTACACCGGAAGATAATAGCAATATTCCAGAAATAATAAATTATGTAGAACAGAACGATAATAAACTATGCACGATTAGGGTCACAAGTGACATGGTCCTTAGACAAATAGATAAATTAAAACCTAACAAATCCCCAAGCCCTGATGAACTGTATGCAAGGGTTCTAAAGGAATGTAAAGAGGAGCTTAGCAAACCGTTGGGTAATCTCTTCAACATATCACTACAAACTGGCATAGTGCCAGATAAGTGGAAAATGGCAAATGTGATACCTATTTTCAAAGCAGGTGACAGGTCCTTAGTTTTGAACAATAGGCCAATAAGCCTAACCTCCATAGTGGGAAAATTTATGGAATCAATAAATGCCGAGGCAATTCGTAGACATCTTGAAAGGCATAAATTGATTAATAAATCTCAGCACAGTTTTACAAAAGGGTGTTCCTGCCTTACGAATTTATTAACTTTTTTCACTAAGGTATTTGAGGAGGTAGATCATGGTAATGAATATGGTATTGTGTATATGGACTTCAGTAAGGCTTTCGATAGAGTTCCACATCAGAGACTATTGAGGAAAATTAAGGCACACAGAATACGAGAAATTTCTTCCTGGATAGAGGCGTGGTTGACAGATAGGCAGCAGAGAGTTTCCATAAATGGGGAGAAATCAGTAGGGAAGCGTCACAAGTGGTGTTCCACAGAGGTCAGTGTTGGGCCCCTTGTTGTTCACAATCTACATAACCGACATAGATGAGGGAATAAACAGAGACATAAACAAGTTTGCCGATGACACCAAAATAGGCTGTTGAATTCATTCTAACGAGGACATTTCAGCACTCCAGGAAGATTTGAATAGACTGATGCAGTGGTTGGAGAAGTGGCAGATGCAGTTTAACCCTTTCGGGGTCGGTGCCGTACTAGTACATTTTATGAGCAGGGGTTGGTGCCATACTAGTACGCGTAAATTCTAGCGGTTACAAATTAAGGAGGAAACGGCTGGTAGGCCTATATATGAAAGAATGGGTCTATGTGGTCAGTGTGCGCAGTATAAAAAAAATCTTGCACCATACACTGCATAATGAGAAAAAAAAAACTCCGACCGTTTTTTTTCATTTAAAACAGTGACTTTGCAGTCTATTTTCGTATGGTATTTATTGATGTATTCTCGTTTTCTTGGTCTCACGTGATAGAATGGAAAATATGTTACAGAAATAGAGATGATTTTGATTGGTTTGACAATGACAAGTACAGTGGACCCTCGGTTAACGAAAAAAATTCATTGCAGAAGCCTGCTCAAGTGCCATTACCGAACGAATTTACGTCCTTAAGAAATAATGTCATGTAGGTTAGTCTATTTCAGACCCCCAAAAATACACTTCCACAAGAACTTACAAAATTATACTTACATAATTGCACGATTTCCGGGGTATTCGTTAACCGAGGGTCCACTGTACCTTGAAATTGAGCTCAAATTAGCGAAAATGTTCGATTTTCGCCAATGTTCAAGAGTAAACAAATCACACCATGCGTCCAATACACATCAACTGGCGAGTCTAATATTCTTGCACAAGTGCGCTGATATTATTTATACTATTTTTACAATGATGCAGTTGTATACATAACAGTAAATCTTCTATTTTTTGTGAGAATAAAAATTCAAAATGGAAAGCAAAAGTAATGTAATAGGGGCCTGGAGATGTGACTAATGAACAGAGAAGATGTTATTTTAGTGCCAGGAATGTCTGCCTTGTTTATTCTGGACCCTATTTTGAAATTGGCATTGTTTGAAATTTGTGTGAAATTGGCCAAATTGTCATTTTCTGACCACTATTTTGGGTAGTTGAAATTGGTAAATAGGCGGTTTCTTGTACTCAATCGATAGAAGAAATGGAGTTCTAGCGAAATAGCTATGATTTTAGTGGACTGGAACATTGGAATTGGCCAAACATAGGGCTCAAAATGGGTGAAATCGCCGAGGCGTAAACATCTTCGAGACTGATAACTTCGCGAGAGCATAATTCCGTAAGTTTTCATTCAAATTTCAAACATTTGGTGTCATTATGATTGGAAAAATATTCTCTATCATTTCATAAGAATTTTTTTTTTTTTTTAAAATTTTTTTGACCCTGAGAATGTGTTTCCGAGAAGGCCTGTCGACCCCCAAAGGGTTAATATTGACAAATGCAAAGTTCTAAACATTGGATAAGAAAATAACCATGCCACATATAAACTAAAAAATGTAGATTTTAATATTACTGATTGCAAAAAGGATTTTGAAGTTCCGGTTAGCAGTTATGTAAAACCTAGACAACTGTGCATAAGTGTTCGCAATACTATCCCACACTATTATAGACTTTCCTAGGGTATGCCACACTATTATAGACTATCCTAGGCTATGCCACACTATCATAGACTATCCTAGGCTATGCCACACTATTATAGACTATCCTAGGCTATGCCACACTATTATACAGCTATGCCACACTATTATACAGCTATGCCACACTATTATAGACTCCTTGGCTTCATATCGAGTAGCATAAATCTTCCCTATGAAGACAGACTGAGGGCCTTGAATCTGGACTCTCTAAAACGGCGTAGAATTAGGGGAGATTTGATCGAGACTTTCTTCTTAGTAAATCTATACATGTGAATACATCTCTTATTCTCAGCTGTCGTATCTGAGCGCCTCTGCAAAGACAGTGATTATGTATGAGTGAGGTGAAAGTGTTGAATGATGATGAAAGTATTTTCTCTTTGGGGATTTTCATTCTTTTTGGGTCACCCTGCCTCGGTGGGAGACGGCCGACTTGTTGAAAAAAAAAAAAAATGATTGAGGTGTATAAAGGGAAAACAGGAATAAAGGTAATATAAATAGCGTGAATATCTAGCCAAGACAGGACTTGCAGCAATGGTTTTAAGTTAGAAAAATTCAGATTTAGGAAGGATATAGGAAAGCACTGGTTTGGTAATAGAGTTGTGAATGAGTGGCACAAACTCCCGAGTACCGTCATAGAAGCTAAAACGTTGTGTAGTTTTAAAAATAGGTTAGATAAATACATGAGTGGGTGTGAGTTGGACCTGACTAGCTTCTGCTAGTAGGTCTGATGCTGTGCTCCTTCCTTAAGTGGATGTGATCTGACCTGATTAGGTTGGGTCATTGGCTTAAGCAGGTAGTAGACGTGGACCTTTTTTGCATGGGCCAGTAGGCTTGCTGCAGTGTTCCTTCTTTCTTATGTTCTTATAATTATCTAGCTCACATAACTCACATTTCATAATGAGCTAACTCACATAACTCATGTCATAATGATCAAGCTCACATAACTCACATGTCACAATCTAGCTCACATAACTCATGTCATAATGATCTAGCACACATAACTCACATGTCACAATCTAGCTCACATAACTCACATGTTATAATGATCTAGCTCACATAACTCACGTCATAATGATCTAGCTCACATAACTCGTCATAATGATCTAGCTCACATAACTCACACATCATAATGATCTAGCTCACATAACTCACAAGTCATAATGATCTAGCTCACATAACTCACACATCATAATGATCTAGCTCACATAACTCACACATCATAATGATCTAGCTCACATAACTCACAAGTCATAATGATCTAGCTCACATAACTCACACATCATAATGATCTAGCTCACATAACTCACAAGTCATAATGATCTAGCTCACATAACTCACACATCATAATGATCTAGCTCACATAACTCACACGTCATAATGATCTAGCTCACATAACTCACACATCATAATGATCTAGCTCACATAACTCACATTTCATAATGAGCTAACTCACATAACTCACATGTTATAATGATCTAGCTCACATAACTCACGTCATAATGATCTAGCTCACATAACTCGTCATAATGATCTAGCTCACATAACTCACACATCATAATGATCTAGCTCACATAACTCACAAGTCATAATGATCTAGCTCACATAACTCATCATAATGATTTAGCTCACATAACTCACATGTCATAATGATCTAGCTCACATAACTCACACATCATAATGATCTAGCTCACATAACTCACACGTCATAATGATCTAGCTCACATAATTCACACGTCATAATGATCTAGCTCTCATAACTCACACGTCATAATGATCTAGCTCACATAATTACCTTTTCGTAGAAATCTTCCCTTATCCTTATAGGCAAACCCGAGGTCCTTCCAGTGGTCGTAGTTAACACTTGGGTTTGTCAACATCGACGAGAAGGAGGTACATGCTGCTACGTAATTCACATCATCCTCAGTCGCATCCACCTGAGAGGAAATTGCAATTATTTTATTCACTAGGAAGTCCTAAACCCACAGGAGTCACAAAGTGCGTGGGGATGGGGGGAGGGGTATTCAGGTTTACTCCAAGGATGGGGACGGTAGTTTAAATTCACTGGAACAAGAGTTTCTCATGGGCAACAAGGCAACATACTCCCCATAAGCACTGTGTTGTCAGCAGTTTGCTGACACACACTGCACTGAAGCACTGTGTTGTCAGCAGTTTGCTGACACACACTGCACTGAAGCACTGTGTTGTCAGCAGCTTGCTGACACACACTGCACTGATGTACTGTGTTGTCAGCAGCTTGCTGACACACACTGCACTGAAGCACTGTGTTGTCAGCAGCTTGCTGACACACACTGCACTGATGTACTGTGTTGTCAGCAGCTTGCTGACACACACTGCACTGAAGCACTGTGTTGTCAGCAGCTTGCTGACACACACTGCACTGATGTACTGTGTTGTCAGCAGCTTGCTGACACACTGCACTGATGTACTGTGTTGTCAGCAGCTTGCTGACACACACTGCACTGATGCATTGTGTTGTCAGCAGCTTGCTGACACACACTGCACTGATGCACTGTGTTGTCAGCAGCTTGCTGACACACACTGCACTGAAGCACTGTGTTGCCAGCAGCTTGCTGACACACATTGCACTGATGTACTGTGTTGTCAGCAGCTTGCTGACACACACTGCACTGATGCATTGTGTTGTCAGCAGCTTGCTGACACACACTGCACTGAAGCACTGTGTTGCCAGCAGCTTGCTGACACACACTGCACTGATGTACTGTGTTGTCAGCAGCTTGCTGACACACACTGCACTGATGTACTGTGTTGTCAGCAGCTTGCTGACACACACTGCACTGAAGCACTGTGTTGCCAGCAGCTTGCTGACACACATTGCACTGATGTACTGTGTTGTCAGCAGCTTGCTGACACACACTGCACTGATGTACTGTGTTGCCAGCAGCTTGCTGACACACATTGCACTGATGTACTGTGTTGTCAGCAGCTTGCTGACACACACTGCACTGATGTACTGTGTTGTCAGCAGCTTGCTGACACACACTGCACTGAAACATTGTACTGTCAGCAACAATTATGAAGGAGTCTAAGTCTGCTGGAGTATCATACTGCACTACTAGTGCCTATCATACCAGCAGTGTCTACCATCCTCCCTCCCTGCCTTCTATCATACGAGCAGTGTCTATCATCCTCCCTGCCTTCTATCATACGAGCAGTGTCTATCATCCTCCCTGCCTTCTATCATACCAACAGTGTCTGTCATCCTCCCTCCCTGCTTTCTATCACACCACCATTATCATCCTACCTGCCTTCTATCACACCACCATTATCATCCTACCTGCTTTCTATCACACCACCATTATCATCCTACCTGCCTTCTATCACACCACCACCATCATCCTCGCTGCCTTCTATCACACTACCCTCATCCTTGTTGCCTTCTATCACACTACCATCATCATCCTTGCTGCCTTCTATCACACTACCATCATCATCCTTGCTGCCTTCTATCACACTACCATTATTCTTGCTGTCTTCTATCACACTACAGTGATACCTCGCATATCTAGCCTGCCATTATCCGAACCTCACCAATATCCGAACAGGCCCTGGGAAAGGGCAAAATTAAAAAAAATATTACCGAATCATCTGAACAGCCGTTCAGATACAGCAGAAGGCTGAATCAAACTTGGCGTGCACATTAGTGTACGGGTTGGCCACTAGGAGTCGCACTCTTCGCCTTCCTTTTAGCATTATTACAGCTGTGTTTTGTCCTAGCTATCTTGTGTATGGCACCAAAGAGGGCCAGGAATGTGCTTACTCTAGAAAAAAAAAGAGGAAAATATTGTCACATGTGGATGCAGATTGGTCCAAGGATGGGGAAATACTACAGAAAACGACATGCAGGACTAGCTAGAGTGTGACGAAGATGATCCTGGTGTGTAATCTCTGATGGATGCAGAGATTGCAGAATCAGCATTGCACCTGGAAGATTCTGAAAGTGACGTTGGTGATGACGACCCAATGCCTCCAAGAACAAAAACTTCAGCAGGAAGGGCAGGTGTCGAAACACTTTTGGAGTATTTGGAGCATCTACTGTCCACAGTTCATTCAAAAAGTTATGGCCCTGTGGTCCATGAAATACGGGAGGCTGTTATTCGAGCCCAGTGTCTGGTCCTTCTGCCAGACGACGTTGGACTAGTTTTTTAAACCTACAATGCCGTCACCAATGGTGACATGATGGGGTATGGATGGCAATATGATAATATGGATGCGCATTTCTTCCCCTCACATATCCGGAAACTCCGTGTTTCCAAACCGGTCTCGCCCATATAGATTGGATATATGAGGTATCACTGTATCATCATTCTAACTGCCTTCTATCACACCTCCATCATCCTAGTTGCCTTCTATCACACCACCTTCATCATTCTCACTGCCTCCTAACACACCACCATCATCATCCTCACTGCCTTCTATCACACCACCCTCATCCTAGTTGCCTTCTATCACACCACCCTCATCCTAGTTTCCTTCACCCACCAGTCATCTGTCCTTCTTCACTAAATCATCCTTGCTGCTTCTTTACACTACCATCATCCTTGCCTCTATTACACTACCATCATTGCGCCTTCATGCAACTACCATCATCCTTGTCCTTTCTTCACACTGCCATCATCCTCGACTCCTTCTATCACCACATCATCCTGTGCTTCTATCCACTCATATACCTTGCTGTTCTATCATCACTACCATCATTCTTGCTGCCTTCTATCACACTACCATCATCCTCGCTTGCCTTCTATCACACACCTCATCATTTCCCCGCTGCCTTCTATCACACTACCACCATCATCCTTGCTGCCTTCTATCACACTACCATCATCCTCGCTGCCTTCTATCACACTACCACCATCATCCTTGCTGCCTTCTATCACACTACCATCATTCTTGCTGCCTTCTATCACACTACCATAATCATCCTTGCTGCCTTCTATCACACCATCATCATCCTTGCTGCCTTCTATCACACCACCATCATCCTCGCTGCCTTCTATCACACCACCATCATCCTTGCTACTTTATATCACACTACCATCATCCTTGCTGCCTTCTATCACACCACCATCAATCTTGCTGCCTTGTATCACACTACCATCATCATCCTTGCTGCCTTCTATCACACCACCATCAATCTTGCTGCCTTCTATCACACTACCATCATCCTTGTTGCCTCCTATCACACTACCATCATCCTCGCTGCCTTCTATCACACTACCATCATCCTTGCTGCCTTCTATCACACGACCATCATCATCCTTGCTGCCTTCTATCACACTACCATCATCCTTGATGCCTTCTATCACACTACCATCATCTTTGCTGCCTTCTAACACACTACCATCATCATCATTGCTGCCTTCTATTACACTACCATCATCCTTGCTGCCTTCTATTACACTACCATCATTCTTGCTGCCTTCTATCACACTGCCATTATCCTTGCTGCCTTCTATCACACTGCCATCATCCTTGCTGCCTTCTATCACACTACCATCATCATCCTTGCTGCCTTCTATCACACCATCATCCTTGCTGCCTTCTATCACACTACCATCATCCTTGCACCCTTCTATCACACTACCATCATCCTTGCACCCTTCTATCACACTACCATCATCCTCGCTGCCTTCTATCACACCACCATTAATTTTGCTGCCTTCTATATCACTACCATCATCCTCGCTGCCTTCTATCACACCACCATCATCCTTACTGCCTTCTGTCACACTACCATCATCCTTGCTGCCTTCTATTACACTACCATCATCCTCGCTGCCTTCTATCACACCACCATTAATTTCGCTGCCTTCTATCACACCACCATCATCCTCGCTGCCTTCTATCACACTGCCATCATTCTTACTGCCTTCTATCACTCTGCCATCATTCTTGGTGCCTTCTATCACACCACCGTTAATTTTGCTGCCTTCTATCACACCACCATTAACCCTATGACTGTCGGAGGCCCCATTCTGAAACTGTCATTCTATGTCGCAAAATTTTGGAAAAAAAAATTATTTTCTCTTATGAAATGATAGAGAATCTATTCCCGATTGTAATGACACCAAAAGTATGAAATTTTATGGAAAATTTACGAAATTACGCTTTCGCAAAGTTAGCGATGTCAGCGACATATACGCATCGGCGATTTCGCCGACTTTGAGCCCTATTTTCGGCCAATTCCATTGTTACAGTCGAACAAACTCATAGTTATTTCTTTAGAACTCCATTTGTTCTATCGATTGAGTACAAGAAACCACCAATTTACCAATTTCAACTACCCAATAAAGTGGTCAGAAATTGGCAATTTTGCCAATTTCATGCAAAATAAAAAAGATGTAAATTTCAAAACAGGGTATAGAATAAACAATGCAGACATTCCTGACACTAAAATAAGATGTTATCTGTTCATTAGTCACGTCTTTAGGCCCCTCTTATATTAATCTTGCTTTCTATTTTGATTTTTTTATTCACACAAAAAATAGAAGATTTATTGTTATGCAGACTATTGCATTATTGTAAAAACGGTATAAATAATATCTGTGCACTTGTGAAAGAATATCAGACTCACCAGTTGATGTGTATTGGACGCGTGGCATGATTTGTTTACTCTTGAACATTGGCAAAAATCGAACATTTCCGCTACTTTGAGCTCAATTTCAAGATCGTTTTCATGATGAAACTAATCAAAATCATCTCTAATCCTGTAATATGTTTTCCATTCTATCAAATGAGACCACGAAAAAGAGAATACAACCATAAATACTATACGAAAATACACCTCAAAGTCGGCGTTTTATTCCAAAAACATGGTCGGAGTTTTTTTTTCTCATTATGCAATGAGTGCTGCAGGATGTTTTTTTATACTGCGCACACTGACCACACAGACCCATTCTCTCATATGTAGGCGTACCAGCTTTCTCCCGTTTGATTTGAGGCCGCTAGAATTTGTGAGTATATATACGTCCGAAACACTGGCTCGTAAGACGTATATATACGACCGAAACAGTCAAAGGGTTATTTCGCTGCCTTCTATCACACCACTATCATCCTCACTACCTTCAATCACACTACCATCATCCTCACTGCCTTCTATCACACCATCATCCTCGCTGCCTTCTATCACACTACTATCATCCTCGCTGCCTACTATCACACTGCCATCATCCTCGCTGCCTTCTATCATACTACCATCATCATCCTCTCTGCCTGCTATCACACTACCATCATCATCCTCGCTGCCTGCTATCACACTACCATCATCCTCGCTACCTTCTATCACACCACCATCATCCTCGCTGCCTTCTATCACACCACCATCATCCTTGCTGCCTTCTATCACACTACCATCATCCTCGCTGCCTTCTATCACACCACCATCATCCTCGCTGCCTTCTATCACTTACCTCAAGAAACTCGGCTAACTTCTTGATAGTGGTAACTGGGTCTTGATGTAGTTCTTCGTAGCTCACAAAGAAGATATTTGGATTTTTTCTTAACTTCCAGTAACCCAACACATGGTCAAAGAAGGGGCTGTATAACACTGAAACATGAACAGCCAATTAATATAACACTGAAACAAAAACAACCACTTAATACAACACTGAAACAAGAACACCCACTTAATACAACACTGAAACAAAAACAACCACTTAATACAACACTGAAACAAGAACACCCACTTAATACAACACTGAAACAAAGACACCCACTTAACACAACACTGAAACAAGAACACCTACTTAATACAACACTGAAACAAAAACAACCACTTAATACAACACTGAAACAAAAACAAAACCAGTCAATGAAACAGTAAACGTTACTTGTAGATATACAGTGGACCCCCGGAGTTCGTAGGCGTCGGAGTTCGTAAAATTCGAAGTTCGTGACTTTTTTGGAAAAATATTGGTTTGGTGTTCATGGATCCGCTCGGAGTTCATGATTCGTCCCGGACGCGTACGCATGGCCCGAGCAGGCCCGACACTCCATTGAGAGTCAGTGTGCCATTGTTTACCAGCACCCACACATTCATACCATACATTTTGTCATTATTCCATTGTTCTTAAGTGATACAATGATTCTACGATATGTTATGATACTAAAACAGCAGGAGTTGATAAAGGATACAGTGCCTGCCAGCGAAAAAGTGTAGCATTAACAGTGTAGCAAGTAAGTTAAGCCATTAATCTATAAAAAAATGACGGCATGAAACTTAACTCCTCCAATGTTGTTGAAGTTATATAGGGCGACTGACAACACTGCCGTGTCTGGCGGCCATCACTATTTCAGGCATATCTTTCAGTGGCCCTTATACACCCAATAACAAACAACACGAACACTAGTCCTCACATTTGTAATGACATTTTATTCATTCTAGAGTATATGTCATGTTTATATGTTATTAATATTTTTTATTATGTCATATTAGATGAATTGTGATAGATAAATAAGCAATAGAGTTTATATTAGTGTCACAATGAAGGACTATCCTTGTCCTGTCCACAAACACACACCCCTGTCGCCAGCACAATTCCAAACATTCACCAGAAACAGAACTCTCTGGAACACTTTTTTGAGCAACAGGGGTCCAGTGACTCTCAAACTGGTCCTAGTGGCATTAAAAGAAAAAGAAGGGAAGTAACCCCGGAAAAGAACTTGGTACCTGAAGTGTTAATGGAAGGGGATTCCCCTTCCAAACACTAGCAACTACTCCTTCCTCTCCCCTCCTTCCATCTTCTACACATCAACAACTCTTCAATAAAGGTAAGTGTCAAGTTATTACTGTTTTATGTACTTTGTATCTCATTCTTTTCTGTGTAATTTAATGTGGAAACAATATTATTTTAATACTTTTGGGTGTCTGAAACGGATTAATTGAATTTCCATTATTTCTTATGGAGAAAATAGATTCAGAGTTTGTAATATTCGGTGTTCGGAGCGCCCTCTGGAACGGATTAATTACGAACTCTGGGGGTCCACTGTAAATCAAGAAAAGCTTTATAAAACTGGGATGTTTGAATGTGTGTGGATGTAGTGTGGATGATAAGAAAGAAATGATTGCTAATGTTATGAATGAAAGGAAATTGGATGTCCTGGCTCTAAGCAAAACGAAGTTGAAGGGGGTAGGTGAGTTCCAGTGGGTGGATATAAATGGGATTAAGTCAGGAGTATCTGAGAGAGTTTGAGCTAAGGAGCAGGTAGCAGTAATGTTGTATTGTCAGTTATGGAAAGAGAAGAGGGAATACAGGTCGGCCATCACAAATCTGGCAATCGGTCATCCGGTTCCATCAGTTATTTGGCACTAATTACGGCAAGCATAATTTCAAATTTCCAGGGTCGCCACACCAACCTGCTGCTACTCTTTGGTTTACCTGGAGTTTACCTGGAGAGGGTTTCGTGGTTTCGGTCCAAGACCAGGCCTCATGGTGAATCAGGGTCTGATCAACCAGGCTGTCACTGCTGGCCACACGCAAACTGACGTATGAACCACAGCCTGGCTGGTCAGGTACTGACTTTAGGTGCCTGTCCAGTGCCTTCTTGAAGACAGCCAGGGGTCTATTGGTAATCCCGCTTATGTATGCTGGGAGGCAGTTGAACAGTCTTGGGCCCCGGACACTTATTGTGTTGTCTCTCAATGTACTCATGGCACCCCTGCTTTTCATTGGGGGAATGTTGCATCTCCTGCCGAGTATTTTGCTTTCATAGGGAGTGATTTTTGTGTGCAGATTTGGTACCAATCCCTTCAGGACCTTCCAAGTGTATATTATCATGTATCTCTCGCCTACATTCCAGGGAATACAGATCAAGGACCTTCAACCGTTCCCAGTAATTTAGGTGCCTTATCGTACTTGTGTGCCATGAAAGTTCTTTGTACACTCTCCAGGTCAGCAATTTCGCCTGCCTTGAAGGGGGCCGTTAGTGTACAGCAGTATTCCAGCTTAGAGAGAACACGAATTTGAAGAGAATCATCATGGGCTTGGCGCCCCTAGTTTTGAAGGTTCTCATTATCCATCCTATCATTTTCCTAGCAGATGAGGTATATACATTGTTGTGGTCTTTGAAGACGAGATCCTCTGACATTATCACTCCCAGGTCCTTCACATTTCTTTTTCTCTATTGTAAGGTTAGAATTTGTCGTATACCCTTATACATTTTTAATTTCCTCACGTTTTCCATATCTGAGTACATACCCACTTTTCACATCCGATCCTTATTTTAATCCACATAATCCTTGAATTTATACATTTATGTTCCCTCTTCTCTCTCCATAAATGATCCTTCAATATTATTGCTACCCCTTCTTAGCTCTAACTCTCTCAGATACTCCTGACTTAATCCCATTTATTTCTCCCCACTGAAACTCACCTACCCCCTTCAGCTTTGTTTTGCTTAGGGCCAAGACATCCAACTTCTTTCCATTCATAACATTAGCAGTCATCTCTTTCTTATCATCCGCACTACATCCACGCACATTCAAACATCCCAATTTTATAAAGTTTTTCCTTATCTTGTTTTTAGTAATTTATACAGGAGAAGGGGTTACTAGCCCATTGCTCCCGGCATTTAGTCGCTTCTTACGACACGCATAGCTTACAAAGGAAGAATTCTGTTCCACTTCCCCATGGAGATATACAGAAATAAACAAGAACAAGGAAGAAAAATAGAAGAAAAACCCAGAGGGGTTAGTATATATATGCTTGTACATGCATATGTAGTGTTACCTAAGTGTAAGTAGAAGTAGCAAGACATACCTGCAACCTTGCATGTTTATGAGACAGACACCAGCAATCCTACCATCATGCAAAACAATTACAGGCTTATGTTTCACACTCATCTGGTAGGACGGTAGTACCTCCCTGGGTGGTTGCTGTCTACCAACCTACTAAATAGTGTGCTAAAAATATCTAGCCTAGACAGGACCCGCAGTAATGGCTTTAAGTTGGAAAAATTAAGATTCAGGAGGGATATAGGAAACCACTGGTTTGGTAATAGAGTTCTTGCAAGATCTGTTCTTGTTTCTGGTTTGTTATACAAAATGGCTAGCTGGTTTCTAATGCATTAAAACCCATTGACTACACGATGGTCTAACAGAAATAAGTCACTTTGTCTAACTTTTTTGGGTTATCATAGGTTCTCTACACATGCTGCTATGTATGATAATCTATGTAACTGTATTTGTGTATACCTGAATAAACTTATTGACTTACTTCTATTCTGTTGACTGAGTACAAGAAACCACCCATTCACCTGTTTCAACTACCCAATAAAGTGGTCAGAAATTGGCAATTTGGCCAATTTCACACAAATTTCTAAAGATGCCAATTTCAAAATAGGGTCCAGAATAAACAATGCAGACATTCCTGGCACTAAAATAACATTTCTCTGTTCATCAGACACGTCTCCAGGCCCCTCTTATAATGCTCTTGCTTTCCATTTTCAATTTGTATTCACACAAAAAATAGAAGATTTACTGTTATGCAGACTACTGCATTATTGTAATAATTGTGTAAATAATGTCAACCCATTCGTGACTGTGTATGAGACCGGCCAGTTGGACACGTATTGGACGATATTGTTTACTCTCTGGAGAGGGTTCCGGGGGTCAATGCACCCATGGCCCGGTCTGTGACCAGGCCTCATGGTGGATCAGGGCCTGATCAACCAGACTGTTACTGTTGGCCGCACGCAAACCGACGTACGAACCACAGCCCGGCTGGTCAGGTACTGACTTTAGGTGTTTGTCCAGTGCCTGCTTGAAGACAGCCAGGGGTCTATTGGTAATCCCACTTATGTATGCTGGGAGGCAGTTGAACAGTCCTGGGCCCCTGACACTTATTGTGTTGTCTCTTATCATGCTAATGGCCTCCCTGCTTTTCATTGGGGGATGTTGCATCGTCTGCCGAGTCTAAGTAAATTTACTTACGTCTGTACATGGTTGCACTCATGAGGTTTTTTTAGTGCAAGGAAGGAAAAAAAGCTGGCAGGAAATGACAGAAATCGTACACCAACTGCAATCATTTTTGGAATGGAATCACAGTCAATGGCCTCCACTCATAGGGAGTGATTTTCGTGTGCAAGTTTGGTACTAATTCCTATACAATTTTCCAAGTGTATACGATCATGTATCTCTCCTGCCTGCATTCTAGGGAGTACAGGTTTAGGAACTTCAAGCGTTCCCAGTAACTGAGGTGTTTTATCACAGTTATGTGTGCCGTGAAGGTTCTCTCTACATTTTCTAGGTCAGCAATTTCACCTGCCTTGAAAGGTGTCATTAGTGTGCAGCAATATTCCAACCTAGATAGAACAAGTGACCTGAAGAGTGTCATCATGGGCTTGGCATCCCTAGTTTTGAAGGTTCTCATTATCCATCCTGTCATTTTTCTAGCAGATGTGATTGATACAATGTTATGGTGAGATCTTCCGACATGATCACTCCCAGATCTTTTACATTAGTTTTTCGCTCTATTGTGTTGTTGGAATTTGTTTCATACTCCAATGTAGTTTTAATTTCCTCATGTTTTCCATATAGGAGTAATTAAAATTTCTACTTTTTTTTTGTGAAACCAGCCAAAATCATATCTATTTCTGTAGTATATCTTCCATTCTATCAAATGAGATTAAAAAACGAGAATACAACCATAAAAAACTTACAAAAATGTACCGCTAAGGGGCAGCTAATGGCTGAGAAGTGCACTCCATTATTTATTGTCCGATTTCATCAATTTTCGATGTACGTTAAGAAGCATCTTTCTGTCATACATTGTCCAAGTTTCAATAAGATAGCCCAACAAACAACTGAGACAAAAAATATTTACCAAAAATCATATATGGCAAGCCTAAGCCAGGTACTAGAAATAAGTCACTTTGTCTGACTTTTTTGGGTTATCCTAGGTTCTCTACACATATGCTGCTATGTATGATAACCTACATAGAGAAAATAGCTTTTTTGTTTCAGTTTTATGGTGCATTACAAGTGCCCCAAGACAGGGATAGGAGAATGGTACGTGTATCCCATATCCTCTTTGTACCTCCGTTGAACCGCTTGGTATTATGCCAAATATTATTCATTCTGGAATATTTACCACGTTTTTATGTTATTTATATTGTTTATTATGTCATATTAGATCAATTGTGATAGGTAAATAAGCCGTAGTGGTGATATTAGCGTAATAATAAAGGGTATTCCCCTGCATCACAAGACTGAGGCAACCGACAGTGGACAATGTACTGTGCATGTGCTTATTACAATATTAGTTACGAGAGCTATGGCAAACCCAATTACTCAGCCTGTTATTCTAAGGGATACTGCTCTCATAACTAACACTGCAATACCGTAATAAAATAATAAAGGGTTATTTGTCCGGGGGTATAATAATAAATAGACACATTAACTTATAAATATACAGTGGACCCCCGAGTATCGTAATTAATCCATTCCAGGAACTAGTACTTAACACAAAGTTTTCGAAATTCGAACCATTATTTCCCATAGGAAATAATGTAAATACAATTAATCCGTTCCACAAAAAAATATTCACATATAAAATAATTAAAAACAATATATATATATACATTTACTTACCTTTATTGAAGAGTTGCAGGCATCTGGAAGATAGAGTAATGAGTAATGAAGGTCCTCTTGGGCATTTTCTTCCAAAACAGGCCTGTTTCATCACAATTAAACACTTGTTGGGGGAGGAATTCTTCAGCCTCTACGTAGGGAAATCCCCACTCCCTGCATGCCTGCTACACTCCCTGCATGCCTGCTACACTCCCTGCATGCCTGCTACACTCCCTGCATGCCTGCTACACTCCCTGCATACCTGCTACACTCCCTGCATGCCTGCTACACTCCCTGCATGCCTGCTACACTCCCTGCATGCCTGCTACACTCCTTGCATGCCTGCTACACTCCTTGCATGCCTGCTACACTCCCTGCATGAATGCTACACTCCCTGCATGCCTGCTACACTCCCTGCATGCCTGCTACACTCCCTGCATGCCTGCTACACTCCCTGCATGAATGCTACACTCCCTGCATGAATGCTACACTCCCTGCATGAATGCTACATTCCCTGCATGAATGCTACACTCCCTGCATACCTGCTAAACTCCCTGCATGGCTGCTACACTCCCTGCATGAATGCTAAACTCCCTGCATGAATGCTAAACTCCCTGCATGAATGCTACACTCCCTCCATGAATGCTACCACAGGGGTGCCACTAGGAAGCTTCTTTGGACCCATGGTGACTTATTTCACAGTGACAATCACTAAAGCACCAAAAAAAAAACACCAAATGTAGTGTGAATGTTTGAAAGAGCGCGCTAGGTAATGTTCTCTCAATGGTAAACAACGCTTCACTGGCAGCGTCCTGCGTCCCGTGCAGGCGCGGAACAGGCGGACAGGTCTAATACGTTACGAAACACGAGCGGTTTTACGATTCTCGAAGTCGTAAAAAGCTTACGAAACACGATGTTTACGAAGTAAGAACCTTTCGAAACTCGGGGGTCCACTGTATATATTTTCTTTTACTAGTAAAACATAATATATCTGTAGTACAATCTCTGTACATATATAAAAGCAAAAGCATGATCTTTGGTACAATAAGGATAAGCGTGATATTTTGTACTAAGGTAACAATAATATCATATTGTTATTTGAACGACTCTAATAAACTCAGAGTCACACGACACCACAACTCAGTGTAACAGACATCAACTCTGACACTACACATCACAAACTCAGTGACACTACATATCACAAACATCACAAACTAAGTGACACTACATATCACAATCAGTGTCACAAGACACCACAACTCGGTATCACATATCACTAAGTGTCACAGACCACTAACTGTCACAATCACAACTCAGTGACACTACATCACAAACTTAGTGACACTACACATATCAAACTCAGTGACTATACATCACTAACTCAGTGTCATAGACAAACTATGTGTCACAGACACAAACTAAGTGTCCCAGACCACAATTCAGTGTCAGAAGATATTACCGTGTCTGTCACCTGACACGCCCCAATGTCTCACACTTTGTGTAATCCTGTGTCGAGGACACTCTTCTGCTGTAACACACAATCGCTTCTGTGTCAACGACACCCTTGTCTGTGTCCTACGACACTCACTCGCTACTGTGTCATCACAGACACCCTGTTCACTGTGTTCTCATAACACTCAATCGCTTCTGTGTCATCACCGACACCCTTGCCTATGTTCCACGACACGCCCTCGCAACCTTTTCATCACCGACACCCTTGTCCATCAACCATTTGACCCAATTATCTTGTTCAGTGATTGCAACAGTGCTTTACACAACAAGAAGCATTTCTTTTATTCGTTAGAACCATGGCTAGGGCTAAATGTAAGCAGGTTATAACAATAATTGGAGAAAAAGAAATTGGAATGACTTATGCAGCAAGTAGCACCACCAAACAATAGCAGCAGGTTGGTGTGGTGACCTTGGAAATTTGAAATTATGCTAGTCAAAATTAGTGCCGGATTACTGATGGAACTGGATGACTGATTGCCGGATTTGTGATAGCCGACCTGTACCATGTTTAGAATTGGGTTCCATCCCCAAGCTGTCCCATTTTATAGATGCAAATACAGGTCGCCCTCCACATTCTCGAGGGTTAGGGGATCAATAACCTCGCTAATGTTGAAAATTTGCGAATGTTTGGTGCACTTGAGTGGCAATTTCTTTTCCTGGAGATATTTCTTCACACTGTGGCCAAACACTCCAGTGAGCCATTCCAGGAAAATTGCTGTCGTGACCCATGCCTTGGTGTTAGCCTTCCAAAACACACACAAATTATTCTTGTTCACATTGTGTTTCTTGAACACTCTGGGATTTTCAGAGTGATACACCAGTAAAGGTTTAATTTTAAAATCCCCACTAGCGTTACCACACAACATGAGAGTTAGCCTGTCTTTCATAGGCTTGTGACCTGGCAGTGCCTTTTCCTCCTGAGTAATGAAGGTCCTGTTTGGCATTTTCTTCCAAAACAGGCCTGTTTCATCACAATTAAACACTTGTTGGAGTCCAAATTTTTCAGTGTCTACGAACCCCTTGAATTCCTGCACAAATTTTTCAGCTGCACGTTTGTCTGCACTGGCTGCCTCACCATGCCTCACAACACTGTGTATGCTACTATGTTTCTTAAATCTCTCAAACCAGCCTTTGCTGGATTTAAAATCACTCACATCACCACTGGTTCCAGGCATTGTCTTGACAAGATCTGCGTGCAACTGCCTTGCCTTTTCACAAATTATCGCCATGGAAATACTATCACCCGCTATCTGTTTTTCATTGATCCACACCCCCAACAACTTCTCAAACTCATCCACTGTTTTCGATCTATTTTTGGCAAACATGTCAACACTTTTTGCAACATTAGCTTCCTTGATTTCTTTTCTCTTTGCCAGGATAGAGGTGATAGTAGATTGGTTTTTGTTGTACGTCCTGGCAAGCTCACTCACACGTACGCCACTCTTATATTTTTGTACAATCTCCTTCTTCAGTTCGATGGTGTTCCTCACTTTCTTTACCACAGGGGTGCCACTAGGAAGCTTCTTTGGACCCATGGTGACTTATTTCACAGTGACAATCACTAAACCAGCAATAAACACAATAAATTTATTGTGAAATGTTTGAAAGAGCACACTGGGTAATGTTCTCTCAATGGTAAAACACTAGACTGGCGTCCTGCGCGGCGAGGCGCGCAAGCGTGGGCAGGCGGACAGGTCTGGTACGGACCGATAGTCGAGGGAATGACCGGTTGGCGAGGGAAACATTGACCGAAAAAAGCCATCGAAACTCGAAATCACCGATAGTCAGACCAACCGAAAGTCGAGGGAACACTGTAATAGCAATTACTTAGCCTAACAATAATAACCCATGTGCAACATTTGTGCAACACCCCTTCAATTTTGGTACCACAGGTAGTGTCATCCTGCCAGAATGTCCTATAACCTATGCCCTAAGTAAAAAGAAACAATTCTGGAACGTGTAATACATGTTCATCAGGCTGGCTGGCGGCTAGCTGGTCACCTGGCTGGCTGATTGGCTGTCTCTATCTCTGTCTGTCTGTCTGTATCTATCTCTGTCTATCTCTTTGTCTCTATCTGTCTCTATCTTACAGGAACACATACGTACAACAGATCGTCATTTAGCATGAGATTATGTTGCACGTTATGGGTATTGCACGATTGAAGAATTGCGGCACATTATTATCTAACACGAAGTAAAAATGATATTACACGGTTCGTGGGAGGGGAAAAAATTTTGAATGCACTGTAGCCGCAGTGGGTTAAACCATTGAGTCAGTGGGGTCCTACTGAGGGT